>JAOBRC010477011.1:0-11751 GCA_027575255.1 Scolionema suvaense
CTGCATTGGTTTCATGGTCTAACAGGTACTTAACAGGTACTTACGGCGCCTGGCAGAATCCACCCCCCCCCCCCCGGCAATACACCAGCCAAAAAAGCCCAGCAGGAATAGGGTTAAGAAAATATTGTCACTAACAAAAGGCAGATAGATATACGGACGTAAACGTTTGGCTAAATGTAACCGACATGGATAACTTTATCAACCTTTAGGGAAGGGGGAAAAGCGATCAGTCAAGATGGTTCATTTTTGCAAGCCGTCTTGCTCAAGGCTTAAGGTGAAAACAAATACCAAAAAGTATCTAAATCAGTGTACCCAACTTGAAGAAATATGACTGAACAGAAACCAGTCCATGAAAAAATCTCACCATTTTCATCTTTAGGTATGTGTTCCAGAATGTGCCGTGCTACAGTCTCATTTTCATCCAAGCTGACATGTAAGGCAGATGACATCATCAGCATGATTTCTTCCAGGTGCATTTGACCATCACCGTCCTGGTCAATCATCTCAAACAACTCCTACATGTGAAACGACGAGGGAGGGGCATTTCAAAACAAACAGGATACTACATACTTTTCAAGGATTATGTTTCTCACAGCAACAAAAGTTTGAACTCCAAAGAAATGCAAAAACATGGTTCATACGCCACTACAATTACAGATAATTACATTTTAATTGGTGAAAAGGCATAGCAAAAGATGATATCTAGCTTTTACTACACCACACAAGCGTTCTTAGTTCTCGAGATAGTTAGTCCCGAGGTCAGGCACCATCTAGATTTTTGATGATGTCACCGAGGTACGTTGCTAAACAATGCCATAACCTTAGCAGCGCAAAAGCTTAAATTCTACAACAGATTTTAACATATTCTCTAACCTTAAGATGAAATGAAGGTAGAAATCCGATGCAATAACTCTACATTGAGAGATTCGGCAAAGTATTCAATACCAGTTTGCTAAGCGAGTTGCCCAGCTCATATCAAATAAGCGCTGAATCTTAAAAAAAAAATGCATGGCAATGGACATAAAGTTGATCATATATTTGATACATTCAACCCGGAGATGTTCAGTTGCAAAGCATTATTCAAGAACGTAAAAAATTTCAAGGTGGGCAAAATTTAAAGGGGTGTAAAGAACCTTCTCTTGGGTGTGCAGAAACTAAAGAAGCACAAAATATAGGGTTGTGTCTTACACCATACTGGCATATTTTTTTCTAACCTTTCCTTATCCTTGGATTCTGTCTACGTGATGAAGTAGCCTTGTATATGGTTATCAGGCGATAGGTAAGCAGCTTCAAAAGATAGATGCCACAGCCTAACAAACGCACCCTATAAAAGATGTGACCAACCTTGTACAGAGTCAAGTACTTCCCCAGATTATCCAGATCAACTTCAACCATACCACTATTATCTTCAGTCCTAGAAACAAGAACAGATACAGGGTGCTCATAAACTACTCGCCACAACCAAGAGACCAAGAACTTTCATAAGTCCTGAAATCCTATGTGTCAATATGTTTCACTTTTTTTCTCTAACAACTTTCTAAAGTAAGAATTGTTGAGAGACGTTCAAAAATGCCTTAATGAACAATTCCCTGTTCCTTAAATTACTCCGTACAGCGATTAAGTGAAAAAAGTAGCCACTTGCAGCCAGCTAATCAAAGAACAACAAAAAGAAAAAACATTTGTAAGCATGTTATTGCCCTGAGAAAACTTATCTTCTCCGATTTAATAAGTGCGAATTGAAAATTTGAAGACCAGTATAGAGAACGGCTTACAAGAAGTTATTTCATAAAGTGCATCAATGTTTATGTTCTGCAAACATCATTTTTGCAAAAGTAATTTACATTCAAGAGACAAGGAAAGAAAAGGTTTCAAGAACGAAGAACCAACAAAATAACACAGAACTATGTCTTCTTCGTAAAACAGCTTTGATGCCCGTTACACCAGAAATCTTTGATCTTGCTGTTCGCCCTTATGTGCCGATAGTAACTTTGTGGCTCACGATTGCATAAAGTAGCACAAAAATAAATCCTGCAAAATCTATCAACATATCTATCAAAACTAGTTCGACAAGGCCCTTCATGCTAGTTCCTTCAGTCTCAAAAAATAATTCTGCAAAAAATATTTTCCAACTATTTATTACCTTAGTTAAGGCATCATGATCAATTGTGAAACTTTGTGTAAGAAGTAGTAATGGCAAAACTTGGGAAGGGCGGTGGAACACCCACTTTCCATATCCTCTCAACAGAGTGTGATAAATCACTTTCTATCTTCTAGCATCAAAATCCAATATACCTGATTCCTTGCAGTTTATCGTTCAGAGCACAAATAGCAACGAACTCTCTTCTGTCAAGCGTCTGATCACCATTGATGTCAAAGATCTAGAAGAAACATGAAAACAGAGTGCAAAATCATGGTTTTTAAATGCAAAACGGAAGAACTTTCAATGGGCCAGATATCGACTTTCAAAAATTATTCAGAAAATATCAAATTTTTGCCTGAAGAAATTTCAAGCAAAATAAATAAGATACCTTAAACTTGCAATGCCTACTTAACGCAGGAAGTTTTCCCAATTGAGCTACTACTAGATGTTAAGTGTGGCACTAAAACATCATAGCTCTGCAACAACAACACCAACAACAGCAACAACAACAAAAGGAATTTGAGACAACTACTATAAAAGCAGTCAAAGTTGTGAGCAGCTCGTTGTTTTGGAGAGGTGACAAACAGCAGGTCTATTTCATGATTATAATGTCATGGATCACTTTCTGAACATAAGAAAAATCTAACAGTCATTTATTACCGTAGTCCTTTTAATTATCAGTAGCCAGTGTCATAGAACGACTGAAATCAAAATATTTCAGGAAAGACAAGCTAAATTTACTCACTGCAATCAGCTTTTTCATGTCCTTCTTTGATGATGAGCTGAACATATTTTTCAGCAGTTCATCAACAGTGATACATCCATTCCTGTCAACATCGATCCTGTCAAACATGGAGGTAAATGCAGATCGCTGTGCTTCAGTCAGCAAGGATATCTGCCACTCCTAGTAAGAATACCAAATACAAAAAACTTCTCATTCTGTTGAAATTAACCTGGAACCAGACCTCTCCTACGCTTATTCATATGTATAACTTTGACATGGCCACTGCTTACACTTCTACAATGTTTTATATTTATTATAAAATATTTAAAAAACAATCAAGCATGTATGACATCAATGTTACGCTGAGATCAGCAGTTTTATGAGACACCACCATTTTCGCAAATTTTTGCTCATCTTGTCTCCCAACTACTTCCTGTTTTAAAAGATATACTTCGGTCAGCAGAAAGTTAAATCGAAGTAAAGTATAACAACAATCAGCAACAATCGAGTGGTATCTTATTTTTGAAATAATCATTTTTTACACTATGCAGGAGGAGGCCCCAAATCTAAGGCCACACCTAGCACTCCTGAATATTCGTCGATAATTTCAGACAAACTTAAGCAATCGAGATCGAAACTTAGCATGAGCAATGAACATGGACTTGGACGAGCCTTCTATGCAGATATAATGCCACTAGGTACTCATGAGTTCATTGATATCATTTCAAACATTGAAAAATATATTGAACTAATTGGGCGGACAGTTGCACAAAATACTGGTCCCAAATAAACAACCTCTGATCAATGGCCAGAATTAATTTGGTAAACGTTTCAGCGAAAATCAGTTTCACCAGGCAATAACTAACATCTGTGCAGTTTAATGCTCATATAGCAGATGATGGAGTTCTTGAGATAGAAATGGTTTCACAGAGACGCAAAAAGCACTTTCTTCAGACATGAACCTGAACATTTCTGAACAGCAAAATTTTCATGTGCAAAATTAACAAGGCATGATAACATGATTGGCCTAAAAATATTGAATCCATATGCCAACTTGGAAAGATGCGACTGTCCTGTCTTCATCTGCTGATGAAGTTCATAAGTAGAATGCTCTCCATAGGTTCGTGAACAAAAATACTCCATCGGAGTGACAAGGAATTTGGAAAAAAAAGCTGAGAATGTAACTCTCATTTCCGATCTATTTTTGCTTCCCGTAACGTCCAAAACACTCCATTCATTCCACAATCATTTAGAACCAAAATGCCAGGAGAAAATCCAGCATCTTTTCTGGAGCTTGTGGCACTTCCATGTAAATCCAGCATCTTTTCAATTACTGCTGGGCGACTTTATTCAACAGCATCACTACTTTCTGCCTTAGCATTAAGTTCCTCTAAAATATCCTTGCGTTCATCATGATAGTTGTAAAAGTCAATCCGTTCTAACTTTTTCTTCAGTATTGAGTGACTCCTGCGGCTTAACTAAAACCTCATAAATTCCTAATTATGTCATAGTGCGGCTTAATTATGGCGTGGCTCAATGTAATACGGCGGAATTAGATACGCGGCTTAATTTGACGTAATAAGGTAACTCTTCGCGTAACAATTCATTCATTCTCACCTGGGTGTTGTCCGGGTTCAAGTCAGTCATGAAGACGCTACAAAAAATGCAGGGCAATAAAATTTTTACGCAGCACTGAAAGCTTGTCCCAACAGCAGTTCTTTCTGTCAAGCAAATTCTATCCACTAAAATACAGAGCGATTTGCATCAGAGAGTAACTTCAAATATGTTGTCAGCGTCTCTTCAGTGGACAAAATATAAGGAAACAGACTTAAAAAACAACACAATTCGATATAACTCAAGGGAAGGAATTTTTATGGAAATTAATTTCCGCAGTTAGATTTTCGGGACACTACGCAGGAATTAACTTTCGAGGTACAAACAAAGCATTTCGCGGGAATAAATTTTCGCGGCTTAACACTGGTCATAAATTTTTGGTAAATTATTTTTACATGAAAATAACATGTTAGTGTGCACCATTTATAACCATAAGAGGCAGTTGGCCTTAGTTCAAAGATAATTGACAAAGAATGTATAATTTTCAAGGTTTTCAGAAGTTTACAACACATATTTTTGGTGGAATTTATTTTTGCGGTTCGAAGGTGGATAAATTTCGTGGAAATTGATTTTCGCGGTTGAGCATTTCCGGTGGAACAAAAAGGAATTTCATAAATCCGCGAAAATTTCTTGCTGCAAAAATTTCTTCCCTAAAGGGACAGGATCCGATAGAATAGTTAAAATGGAAAATTTTGAGATTGCAGAAATACTTCAGTTTTATTCCATAAATTTTGGTCCAGACCAAACACCAGACACAGAAAAATCACGTTTGTACCTTTCATCAACTTTATGTCCCTTTACTGTTGTTGCACCATTTATTGCCATGGAGATAAATCTGCGAAAAACAAAATTCCTTCAAAGAACATGTAACTACATATGAACAACATATAACGGGTGGGGCAATGTCTGTTAAAGATGTGAACATGTCCCGTTTTTGGACTGAGTTGAGAGCAGCTAAGTGCCAGCATAAATAACTATGGTGCCAGGAACTAGCAAAAAGCTATGTACATGAACATACATCTTAGCGATCACAAATAACAACAGCGTAAAAACAAAACTTTTTCTCACAAACAAAGAGAACTGTATCTGCAGAACAGCCTTGAGGAAGACTTGTACTCTAATGCAGCTTTGAAAACTGAGTACATAAGTTCGAAGAATACCTAACCCTCTTTAATCACGAAAATAGGTGAGCACTAGCTAAATTGAGACTATCATGTCATAATCTAAAGGTAGAAACAGGGTGGTGGAACGAAACCAAAAGAAAGGAAAAAGTAAGTAAGAACTGTTGACTCAATAAAATCGAAGATTAAATCCATGTTCTGCTAAGGTGTCCTTTATATACAATTCGACGAGAAAAAGTATTATCTCAAATCAGTTACAACACATAATGTGGAGAATCTACAGGACATACAGCTAATTCAAGGTATTTTCAGAAGTAGAGATAATCCTAAGCTACAAAAACTAGGCAACTTCGTAAAAGAACCATCCGAAAAAGTAAATAACCCAGGAAGGAATCAGAAACTAAAAGCATCCGAACTACTCCAGCTTAAACTTCACATAGCTGCTTTTTACACTACCCTACATAAACAATATACCGTAATGCTTCGATTACACCCCCCGGGGCATTTACTAAATTTTGAGACTTTTTAGAGTGCGTCCATTCAAGGGGGCATTTAAAAGAGGGGATGTCTATTACAATTTTTTGTGAAACTTTTTTCTTATGTGTAAACTTTATACGCCAATGAAATATGCACTAGATTACAAGTCGATATCTTCGTCAACATCATCTTTTCCACACTTCCATATGCTTATACTAAATAAAAACCACAAAACAGAAATAATAATGTAAGAGTTCCAGCTTTACATGTCTTACTTAGTGTACCTCCAATAAACGCCCCACTAGAGGGGGCATCTATTTGAGGAGGCGTCTATTTGATAGGGCGTTTAATCGGGGGCATTTATTGAAAAATTTAGTCAAAAGGGGGTCTCTATTCAAGGGGGCGTTTATAAAAGGGAGGCGTTTCACTGTTACTGTATTTATATCCCACAACAAAACGGAGGTACCATATTTACCCCCTGTGCACAAAGCTATTCTCATGGTGATATGTAGTCAACACTAGTGAGTTTGTTTGACAATGGTGTTTTCTTTGTGTATTGTATAGATAGATTATATTATCATTATGTTGAACATGTAAGTCTTATTGTGCAGCATAGAACTCTGCATAGGGCTATTTTGCTGAAGTACATATATAAATAAAATGAAATACAGAAATAGCAACTCAAAGACCCCCCAAAACAATAACAACAACAACAACAACAGAAGAAAGAAAATCAATCACAGCTTTTTTTAAACATGGAACCAGCAAACAAAGGCTACGAGCCGCTTTTATCTACCACACCTAGAAAAACAAAAAAAATGCCTCTAACTTTGATGTTTCCTCACCACTTTCCTACAGCTAGTTGATGTTCATGACAAAAACTTCCAATAACGTGGCAGCAAATCACAATAACCACTAGCAATAACACGACCAGGATTTAAATAAATCAACGGTGATAGTATAGAAACACGACCAGGATTTCACAAATCAACGGTGATAGAACAAACAAAAAAAAGGCCCACCACCCTACGCACTGGCAAGGCAATAAGTTACGCTTCTTGCTTGAATCAGCAAGACAATAACACAATAATCTGTGTGCTACATGGATGACAGAGTATACTGTCAAACATGAAACATATAAAACGAAAGCTTTGAAAACTGCTTCCTATGCTCCATATGGCCGAAGCCTATTAGTGTTTTCATAAATCTTAAAAGAAATAATTTATTATGAATGGGAGGTATAGGCACCAAGAGTTAGCCGTATGCAAGTGAACCAATATACCCTTTGTCTGGCATTTTCGGTTTGTATTTTTCTTCCCATGGGTCGATCGATTTCTGCTTCGGGGTCAGTCCCCACAATTCTGCGCTCCGCTGCTTTTTCTTTTCCATTTCAACAGATCTTTGCTTAGCTTTCTTGGATGATTTCTTAGCTGTGGTTTCCTCATTATCCCACTGAAAAACAACAACATAATTGGTACCAAAAAAGCTGGTGGGACGTAGGAATACAAACTTCTAATTTCTAATGCATGTAGAACAAACTTAGCAAAAAAATCTCTTTGTAGTGAAACCCACCATTTTAAATATAACTATGTACAGTATCACTTTCTTTCAAGCACACATCTACCAAAAAATCTAGCCACGCTGCTTAAGCCAACAGCAAAACAAATACAGATCGCTACACAAAAAACTCTATCAAGTCGAGTAATAACGATAATCACTTCAAACACTTAGTTCATCTAACCAGCTGCCAATGCACTTACATGCCAAAACATAGGTGGTACAAAAAATATACAATGATCTACTTTTCATCATTAACTGTCGAGAATGATTGATTCAACATGAATACAATACTACTCAGCTCACTTAATTAGTAGTCTATATTATAGCTTGTAAAGACTCAACTTCAACAGGCTAGTTTAGGTACAGATAACAGTTCCATGCAAATATAGCTGAAAGAAAGTAAAGCTCAAGCTTTCCAATGTTGTACCATTAAAGGGGCTGCCTCCTTAATAAGATTTGAGGAAAACAAATTCCAGATTGGGAGCCAAGAAGCTCTGCTGTTATATTGACTTGAGAGTCGCCGCTTATTTCATTGACAACCGCAGCATTTATCCATGTATTTCCTCAAGCAGTACGGGAGCGGCGACTTGACAAATACATCTTGGATAATTATTACAATTCTGCAGCGGGAGATTACTCTTGCAGGCCAGCAGATGCGCTGTTCTATTTCTTGCCAGGGGATGTTTGTGGTTTTACTTCTATGATAGTATCACAAATCGATTTTTCTGCAGGACAGAAACACAGCAGAAGTCAAGAGAATACACATATACCGCTTCTATTTTAGCCATAGCAAACAAACTAAAGCAGCAGCTTTATCCTCGCAACACACTTTAGCTACCATGCAAACCCCCTTACAAATGCACTGGCAGTCACACGCATTCCTGATATCACCTGACCTGATATTCCTTGCCTGCAAACAAATGATTTGATTGGAGAGTATTTTTAGGACAATGCATGAGCCTACCGTCAAGTTCTGGCCGGTCAGATGCGAGAGATTGTATTGGAATCTATCTTAGGAAACCAAATCTGCGGAGTCTTACTTCTTTCTCTGGTCGTATTGCTGATTCTGGTTGTTCGATTGCGTGATACAAACGAGACTCGATCGAGTCAACTTTTATATTACTGGTCTCAAGAAATATACATAGTGCAGTCCACAACAAAATTTGTATTGATAAATAATCTATTGGGTTGGTCTGCCGATTTCAAATAACAAGGACTTGATTTTGCTGTGGTACCATAAACAAGAAAATTTAGCATGAAAGTCACTGTATCTTCTGGAATGTTGCATATTCAGAATATTGGTAGGCAGCATCAGCTCTTATACCACCAGTGTTTTCATGTCCATGTCTGCACAAAACGGGCAAAGAATATGGCTGCCAGCAATTTAACCTCCATTTTTCGTTGTTGTTATACAATGTACAGTACATTGTTAGCCACAGTGCGTATCTCCAACACTCTAACTGATACTTCATGAACAATAGTCATGTTGTCGCAACCGGAGAAGCACAAGTGAAAGTCCCAGGAAATCCACTAAAATGCAACAGGCATGCATTTCTATGGCCGTTACTTTTTTGAACCCTAATGTTCTGTTCGCCCCCTGAAATGTCCTCACATATGTTATTTGAAGAACATTGAAAGGTGTATCCAGCATTCATGTTGACAATGATTCGACTGCAGTAACTAAAAAGAGCTAATCAATCGTGCCGCTGAGGGCATAATGACAGGCGTGCCGACAATGGGGAGAGTTTGAGGAAATGTTTTCCACCCTACAGTGAGAAGTGTGACAACAATAATGTACGTAATAAAAACCAGGCAAAGACGTAGAGCAAGGCCAGAACATTTATAGGAAGAACAGGGTAGAAATTCGCAGGAGGCATAGGGTGCTGAGCAGAACAATTTAACAAACAAAGGTGTCAGTAATTGCGCAGTATACACCAGACACCTGCAGCAGTTAACACCAAAGCCTATTCTATAGGAGACATTCCCTTAAAACAGAAAGAGAAATTTTCCATTGGCTACCTATTTATTTAGTAAAGTTTCAGCAGTTCCTAATTTATGTACTTTCCTGCCAATATCACTTTAAGAAACATGCCACCATCTTGACTTTCAGATTGCTTTCCTCCACCCAGCAGAAGAGACAGATTTTAATGGTTAATCAAAATTCCTACTAAAAACAAGATAAGTACATAGTGACACTAGGCCTGCTAGCACTTACTTCTGACCTCCACACAGTTGTTTTATCCCGAACAGCTGAGAACCTGTTTAAAAGAACAACATCAACATTATTTAAGGAATTTACTAGGCACAACCTAGTCAGTGAGGACACATTAAATATTCCTCCTCCGTAATGTTAACTCAAGTTTCAAAAAACAAATTTATTTCATCATATCTTAGCAACAATCGTTGGCTGACTGGAATTTTCTCCTTAGCTAATTTGTGCCATGTTAACATCCTGCATCATCAATTTTTTTGTAGATAGCCTCTGTCAAATCGAGTTGTGAAAATCGTGATTTGCAAGTTCCCGATGTTCCCGATTGGTGTGCCAGAAACACTGTTTCTCTGACGCGAGGAATTTTCTAAGGTCATACCCACACTGTTGGGTAACTGTTACGATTCTCTTACTAATATGCAAGATATTTAATAGATAGATGCCTTATACAGCTGGTAGTTTACTTTCACATGCATCATCCATTACTGCTCACACTGGGATTTCACAACAACTCTTCCACCTTTCAACTATTTGTGAACGAGATTTGCAATACTTCAATAGTGGAGTTCAAAATATATTGCAGCAAATAATTTGTGAAACGCATTCCAAGTTAATTTGAAGCATAACAATAAATAATCACAAATATGTTCGACCCAACTACTCCAATGAAGATGTGTCCGCATCTTTATGGTTTTTGTAATCTGCTGTTATTCGAACAATAAAAAGAATTGGAGAGACCTAGTGTTCAAATCGAACTGAGATTGATATAAACCGCCGGAAATTCCCATAATATATGTATATAATTCGTTCTCTGCTCATTGCTTCACTATCACTCAGTGCTAGGCCTTACTGAGCACCTACCCGTCTTAGCCTTTAGGGATTTTGCGCTTACCAGTAGCAGCTGGAGGGATTCGAACCCTCAACCTTGTGTGCACAAGGCAACCGCACTACCACTGAGCCATTCCAGAGCCTTTAAGGTTAGGGCGGATATTGCCTGGTCATTCCTCTGATTGTAGCTACTCTAGTTGTAGCCATGGGTCTACTTCATCAAGCAAATTCCCATAATTCCTGGGATCAGCAATGCGCTTGAGTAAAGTTGCCGATTAATTTGGCAAGGTATTGACACTCAATTAAATATAATTTCAATGGCTTCACAGCTGAGGGTAATCCAAGAAATTCTTCAAAATTGACTTTGTGGTCAGAAGTCCTTTATGGTCACAGAAGCCCCTTACTGCAAAATTTCCTCTTATGGTCAACCAAACAGTGTCTACGAATTCTAGTGCTTGGGGCACATGGCACCAATCAATGAGAAGATGAAACCAAAGGCTTGCTGATACAAAAAGTGGAAAATCTGGAATAGATAATCTAGAAAATAATTTTGATCTTCTAACCTTCCAGAATTGACTCGACTTGGAGAGCCAGAAGTGCTTTCTTTACCTTTGTTGCTTGTCAAGCTAGATATGAAGAGATCATGCTTTAAATAATTTAATAATACAGTAATCTATAAACATTAACATATCATACAAATCACACGTTCTAGAACGAAAAAATTAAATACTGAGCAGCATAAATAAATCAAGAGAATGGAAGAAGGCTGTTCGAAAACAAGCCACCAATTCGGATAACACAATATAGAAACTGACTAGGTGTTGGCAGAGCCAAGGACGAGAACATCTACCTCTTTGTCTGTGGGTACAGCCTACTGAGCGAAATCTCTTTAGGAACTAGGGAGCTTGGGTCCTGGACAGAAAAAGCTGTTTAGCCCTCCAGCTTGCTCTTCCCATCCATTCCCATATACTAATACAGGACCTGCTTCTTCTCTTCCCATCCATTCCCATACACTAATATAGGAGCTACTTCTTCTTCAAGCAGCACTCTGAAAACATGAATATGCATCTCATTCCCA
>JAOBRC010477122.1:0-11751 GCA_027575255.1 Scolionema suvaense
AGGCCATATTGGTTTAGGTCTCTAACAACTGCGGTAGCTGGGAACACATGCAATAAACCAACAAAGAAAACCTGATCAAAACAATTTATCACTGATTAACGTCAACATCATTTTCAAAGGTATCATAAAAACAATATCATTCAGTTCTCCAGATAAGTGCACTTTTCATACCTTCATATGGCAAATGGCAGATTAGCCCTCTCCTACCACTACTATCATCATGATGACATTTTGTAGTTGACGACATACCACCCTCATGTATGTAGCTGCAGCTTAAACTACTAGAATCGTCAACCCAAAACGAATCCGAGGGTACCAAAATCTGACTTTCTACCCACAATTTGTGCTTCGTGACTGACACATCCACAAGCATTCCCCCATGAGCAGAGCAGATCATTCGTGCTTCATTCCATGTGACTGAAATATCAGATGTTGTGTACTTCATGTAGCACTCGCCATCAACAAGAACTGCAGGGTCCCTGCATGGACTCAGATACGTATCAACTATAGAGGGAAAAAGCACGGAAGACTCAGATTATGTCTAGTTAAACACTTAAGTTTACTGATTGTGAACGTTTCGTTATAAAATAACATTTTTTGAACAATTCACATGTCAACTCATGCGTTACCAAATATGAGAAACTAAGAACGACCCAGTAACTTGTTCGGAAACAACTCTTCTTTCTCCAGGCACTAGTATTTCAGTTGCTGGAATAGAGTCTTTTATCAATGTCATAGAGGGATGGTACTTAACCAGCGTCGATTTGAGTGGGCACCTGATCGAAAAATTTTGCTTAGGGAAGGAATCGCCACAAACAAAATAACTGATATGGAAGTAGAGCAAATCTTATTTGAAATATTCAACAATATCAACAATATCATGTAGGTCAGAGAATAATGAGAGCTGATGCATATATTAGTGCTTCATGTTAGGGCAAAAATTAGGCTAATCATGGTAAAACTCTTTGCTTTCTTCATTGGTTTTAACTTGAGTACATACCTGAAGATCCTACAGAACCACTGTAATACTTCGATTAAACGCATCTATTTGAGGGGGGCATCTATTGCATTATTATGAACTTCTCCTCTTTTTCTAATGAATAAACTTTATACATCAATGAAATATACACTAGATTACATGTCAATATCATCGCAAACATCATTGTTTTCCTATTTCCATATACTTATACGAAATAACAGCCACAAAACTGAAGCAATTATGTAGCGGCGGTAGCAGTTCTACATGTGTTAGGTAGTGTATCTCTAATAAACACCCCTCCAGAGGGGGGCATCTATTCGCGGGGGCGTTTAATAGAGGGGAGCGCTTACTGAAAAATCTCCTGAAAAAGGGGGTCGTTTATTAGAGGGGGGTGTTTACAAAAAGGCGGTGATTAATTGAAGCATTACGGTATATAAATCAAAATTTCGGACCAGGTTATGAAATGCATTTTACGGACCAATGTGTAGACTAGTGTAGTCCCATTCTTAATAAAGAGCCACGATACATGAGTAACTTAAACAGACTGACAAACTGAGAATCGAACTAGCACTTTACAGCAGTAAGCCGAAGTGTTCCTGATAAGCACCATACAACTCTCCCATACAGCCAGCCAGAATTCTGGCTGGCAATTTGTATGACACTACGCAGGTAGTAATTTTGTGGGCAGTATTTGGACATCATACGCATTGTCCTCACTTTGTCTGAGTGCGCTGAAGGTGAGTCTTCAAGGGGTCAGTGCATGAATAGTGCAAGTAATCAACACTTTGGTGATCGGTGATAAAAAATTCATTTGCACACTAACGCTACCTCTGTCTATGGGTCCTAGTTCTGGTGCATAGCTCTTGGCACAAGAGAAGGAACTAGAATCTACCCGAATAGTGCTAGTCGTTCCTCCCGCTTCAAGACTACAATGATTTTAAATCTTTGGATGTATGAGTTTTATTAGGAACGTGTTTTATGTCTAACCAAGATGCTGTATTGTGCTAAATGATACATTACGATAATAATATTTTTCCAGTCATCAATGATTGTCCAACACATATTAATGCAATAGACACTATTGCATAAAACATATTATGAAATGATATTACTTATACGACAAAAAGTACCCATTCTTACATGTAATGGAACTATAGCCAAGAAATTCAATTTAAAACCTGAAAATTAGGCACAGCTAAGTGTATTGTAGTAAATGCAGCGGTTTGGAGTTTTGGGAAAATTGGCTCTAATGCAGTTACATTTGAAACCTGCATCTGAAAAGATTGCTAATGATCTTGGACAAAAGAGAAGATCTAGGAGAAGATCACTAGCAGCAAGAGAAGACCAAGGATATAGAGAATGCAGACAAGAAGAGAAGGCACAGAAAGACAGTTAGTATACATCTTTCCCAATATTAAATATAGGATCATTTATCTACCAATGTTATTTAACCTATGACTAGAGAACTCTCTTACAAATAATTAATACATATCATAGCACTCACAAGTCAAATGAAAATGACAAACCTCCTTTTGGGCAAGTTAACCAAGGCTGTTATTGTGGAAATTGTTTCATTTTGTAGTCATTTCACACTTACAGCTGTTCTACTGTTGCCGAAGAATACAGGTGCCATTCTGAAAATCCTATTTACAGATCACATGAAAAGATCGATTTCTCCTCTTAACCAAGAATGGTTCAAATATTGACCTGTACGAAAGCGATTAGGTCATCAAGATTTCAGTTGCTAGTAAAGCATAGGAAGTGCCATCAAAGGCAAGTCAGTGCTTTGTACAATAAAAGTTTGTCTAGTTATGATTTTCGTGTGGGTAATGTGAAACATGTGAATGGCAAATGATAAAACCAGTTAGTTCATCCAGGTGGCAGGTGCTGTTGTAAACTATTCATGTTGATCTACTAAGTTCAGTAGCCTTACATCATTCAGCAATTGCACGTAATTGTACTACATTAATTGGCTAGTGAATTTGGAAGTAACAATGGATTTAAACATGCAACAAGTATCTAAACAAGCAAAACTTTCGAAGAACTCGCACAAACCTCAAATACAAACATTACCACAGAACTAGCTCTCAGGAAATTGTATATAGCAGGGATTTTCAAGAATGTTCTTTTACAAACCATTGCAAACCCAATAACAATTGAACATCATTAATATCTCACCAGTCTTTCTCTCACACAATGGCATGAAGTCTGCAGTGCCTAAACCAGCTTTATCTTTGTCTGTCAACTGATCAGATAGATAGTCATAAAACAGATACTGGCCAACAAGGGAACTACTTCCAACAACAGTCTTGAAAAAGAAAATAGATACATCAACAGATTCTCCATCCTCCCAAACTCTGTTCAAATTAGTACTGGCATGAGTAAGACCAACCCAGAAATTCAGATTTTGAAAGCTGTCTGTGATGAAAGTCCATTCCGCCAAGCTATTCATGCTCACTAAATATGAACGGTACTTGGTACACACAGATTTGGCCACCAACGGTGCTTCAGTACGTGTCGGAGGCATAAAATAACACACATCATTGTATGTGTTGCCAAATGTCCACATGCACTGGCACTTACCAATCGATGAACCTGAAAAAAGCAGTTGCAGAACAACAAACCGATAAGCAACTTGCTGATGAAACCCCGTACATAATATTCCACGCACTTAATTAATGCCATCTATTGATCATCCAAAATAGGGCTGTATAGCAGTGTTGATCAGCTAAAGCAAGGGTTGCAGAATAAGTCATATTTTGCAAATATCATCGGAATCACAGCATAACACCAAACAAAGGCACACTACGGAGTTTTAGTTTGCAATACAACTAACAGTCCATCACAACCGTACTAACAAAACAACTGGCGGCTATTTAACTTTATACCAAAGCAACCAATAACGACCTAGAAACGTAAATGAGCATGCCTGTGGGGAGTTTGGCAATAGGTGAGAAGGCTCACAACCAACAAGCTCAACAAAAAGCTTATGTTATGGGATAATGACCAACCCTGAATAAAAGTGTTCCCAAGTTTGAAATTGGGACAGCCATAAATAGTTCTGCATAACACAAAAGCCTCCAACAAAGAATTGATATTTTGATACAATATTTTCATAGCATTCAAAACAAAAGTATAAATTTTTACATAAATGACCATGTCAACGCCAAATGAGTTTATATCAAGACATGAAGATGACTCAACATACAGTTATTAATAATGTAAATTTTACAGCAAAAAAGACAAAACTGGATGAGCAATCTTCACAAGAAGATGGAGGAGACAACAGAAGGAATGTCAGAACCCTTCTACAAGACCCTCGTATAGCAAAGCAGCAGTCCAAAATGAGTAGTAAATCTTAATGTACTGAAACAAACTTTATTAATCTAAATAACTAACTACTTTTCTCAACGGCTTTGTCAATGAATTAATGGGCTGCAATTACTATCAAAAACAAGATGGTGGTTGAGACAACACACCTTTTGGGAGACAAACCATTATAGTATTTAAAGTTTTATATTTTTTGCCTCAGTATTTCACTTTATTTTATTTTTAATTATTTTTCCAAAGCTGCATTTCCTGCAAGAGGTACCTGCACTTGTAGAGCACAGGCACATAAAAATTAGCGATCAAATAGATTCAATGATGGGGACTTGCTTTTTAAAAGTTAATGTCTTTTCTAAATGATGCAAGAACTACATGAAATATCTTATAGAGACAAAGGACTACAATAATAATGTGATAACGGTTGACAACCAATAATCGACTCAGTTGAGGTTTACTGTAGGTTAAGTCAGCAAAACATGCATAGGCAGAAAAATGCAAATCAGATCTCACTTGAGTGCTTGCATTCGGTAAAACAGTTCATCCATAAACACTGTCTGCCAATCTTCAGCAATACTTTATAGGCTTCCATAACGCATACTAGTAATGCATGCATATCCTAAATGGGCAGCTATGTATGAACTACTGGCAAAAAATGACAGGGCTTAGCAAGAGTACTAACCAGAGCATTCAGAAGGTTTGTAATAAGTTAACTCAGCCGCAACTAAGCTCAAGCCAGCATGGAGAATGTAACAGGCCCTATCCGCATTTAAAGCAAACTGCACACAGTTGACGTCATCTCTACACAATTGCAAGCATTCGCCAATGAAGTAGGCTCGGTCACTGAAAGTGGATGCAACTGCAGGCGAGCTTACTAAATTCATATGTTCTGAGCAACGAACACCTAAAACATAAATATGTAGAGACAATATCAATATAAGTCCGAAGCAGAAGCAAGCCATCCACGAATTGCGAGAATGCTATGCATCCTAAAGATGGTCATAACAAGGCAACCTTTTTAATGCTTACATGACATAACCACAAGCACGAAAAGTGTACTTATCCCTGACACTCAATTCTGATAATTGCTGAAAATGTATTGATATTCAATGCAGGAAAGGTCAAGTGCAAAACATTCTGGAATAGAAAATGATGCCAATGCGTTCAATCTAAAGTCTGATGCAGTTTAACCTAAAGAGGTCCAGGTTTTTTAGTAACAGCTATGCCCAAGGCCAATATAATTCTCTAGCTTCATTTGGCCTGTAAAAGCCATAAAACGCAGATAAAGAAAAGGTACTTTGATGTAATGAAACTTATAATCTTAAGGTATACAAAACTAAATGTGAGACTTTTCGTTTGCCTAGGGAAACTTTGCTAACACAACCAATTTGTACAATGATTTGATTGAGTAGGAAGATTCTGCTCGTGGTAGGTCCCTGTCTCCTAAAATAATAACTTACTCACGCTAATTAGCAAAGGAACATCAACCACTAATTAAAAACTAATTGGCTGACTAAAAATAAATTAATTGACTGAAAATAGCTTTGGTCAACAAAAAACAATGAGTAACATGAACAGGTTACAAACTGAGATCTCAAATCATTTTTGATGTCCTGGAATGCCAAAAAGTTCATAATCAGATGGACAAATCCGATTGATTTTTCCCCTTAAAAATCTCCAAAAATAGGTTGAACTCACCCTGCTTTCGTTTACAAATGAACAAATTTTCGTTGTCACAACCATCTTCTTGCCAAAGATACGGGCTGACATGAACAATGTATCCGCAATGTTGACCATCTCCCGGTTCTTTATAGTTATGAAAACTACTCAGCTGGCCATCTGACCAATCATCTCGTCCAAATGTCCAGTGCCGTAAGCCAATCCAAAACTTATCTGACGCAGATTGCGGCAAAATGGATTGCACGAAATTGTTTTCGCAATCATCATGAATACTGAGCAGATGCCCTCCCTGGAGACCACACATTTCTTCCGCATCAGCCCAGTTTAAGCGGTAATTACCAAAAACTTTGTAACAATGATCTTTGTACATGTGCCATGGACCAGAGCAATTCGTCGGATCAGGTAGATGAGCTGATGATACAAAGAAGCGAAAATGAGAATTTATGTATAATGGTGTAAATAATACCATTATTCATAAACAGTCAAGAGTCTAGCCAGGTTTCATAAAACAGAATGTAGTTTTAGTCAAGACCTTTTTAACCATGAGAGCTGCCACATGTATGAGGCAGAGCCACGGAATTGACTCAAATTGAAACACTGTTCAATCTGTTTAGAATGAAACTATGTATTTCCTAAAGCACAGTTATATCAGACTGTCATGTACTCTATTGTCTTCATTTTTACCAATTACATGACTGGATGCTTTAATCTCTGCTAGTATGACATTTTCATTCACACCAGATGCGCAACGTTACCCTCAATGGCTAGCTGCGATCATTAAACATGCACAACTGAGAAAAACCTGTTGATTTACAAGATAGAGAAATACAGTAACATTATCTTTCATATTTGTTTCCAAATAATACAGAAATAAGTTTTTTTCACAACAGTAAGTCACATCTTAAAATTTTGTAGAAAACATTACCTGAAAATGAAATAATATTGTCATTGAAGGTCTTTGACTCAACAAGCATTCCTGCAAGACCGAATAGAAACACATTCGCTCATGAGCAATTTGGTGTCCAGCAATTTTTGGTTGTGCGCATCATTTCATGCATGTGCGTATTACCAGCACTGAATTAGCACTTTCCACTGATACCTGCTTCCTATTTGCTGCTCCTCAACTATATTACGCAAAGACTTCAGCTCACAAACCATGTGCGCAATTAGCTAAAAACAGAGCTTGGAAAACAAGTTGGACAGTAAAGTGAACTCACATGCAAAGACCATGCACAATATTTCTAATCGTGAGGGTCTTCTACAAAGGCTATGACTTGATTTGAAAACAATTTCGTAATACAGGGTCTAGGATGTATTGCATGTCGGATATTCAATGCTTGTTGAACTTTTACATGAATTCTATACGAAAACTAAGGCTACTGCAGGCTAAGAAACGACCTTAGTTTGTACTTCTGTTTTCTTGCAGCTAGGGGGCAAAATCTAAATTATGGCAGTAACAACCAACCACTAACCACTATCATCCATCGTGGCTAGAACCCTTATAGCATGGTTCCCACTAGGCGTTAAGAGCGCAACAAACACTCTAAGTTTGAATTTTAGTACTCTTCACGCTGTCATCACAGTGGTGCTAATGATCTGAGTTACGCCACGTTTTGGGGTTATCAAATGTTTTTGATATTTATGAAATACGGGCGCTAAGGCCGCGATAGCAAAGATCAAACAATGCCTACATTGAGACTATTGTCTTCAAGTACTTGTCAGAGAGAATACACTTTGCAATGCTAGTTAAAAGCATGTAGACAAATTTTCATGTTTTCTTATTGTCACACTCAGTGTGATAATTTTGCATCTTGATAGGAATAAGGCATGTAAATAGGGTACTTTGTTATTTTATCAGTGCAAGCTTCTATAAATATTGTATATATTATTGTGACAATCTTCGAACTCTTTCATATAAGTAATCATGTAAGTTTTAATCATGTATTATTCAACCACTGAACACCCAGATAAGAGGGAAAAACAAAACAACTTTCCTGTGTTCCCACAGGTCAGAATGGGTACATTAGTTAACGAGCATTTTCATTTATTTCAACCTTCCACATAATTATGCTGAGTGATTGTCAGCTTTCAGTCCAGAATCAGACTCATTCACGTAAAATTTTGATAGGGTATATCATTGGCCTTCTTCTATCAATTTTCATGAGTTATTTCAGCAGACAAAAGCAAAATTCTGATAAATCGACATTTTGACGTCATGATTGCTTCTAGTTGCCCAATCTTATTTCTCCTTCCAGTTAATTGAGAATTCTGTACATACGAAATTCTTCAACTTTCATTTTTGCAAACGAGCAATGATGATTGGCTTAAGGCGCAGAACAGAAACAATTTTCAGATGCACTACTAACGAATATTTCAAGATAGATTGCATGCATTAGTTAGTGCCCCATGTGCTTTCGTAATTGGTCAGTATAATTATGAAATAGTAGTCTAAAAAGCTGTAAACAATGAAATCAAGAAAGTGAACGCATACTGCAACCCATGCTTCTCAACAACATGGTTTCCTATCGCGGCACTCTGGACAAACCCACGAACCTGGCCCATTCTTGTTGTGCCGAATTTTCACAAATCCACTTCGGTACGGCATGGCTGCATGAACCAAGCTTAAACACCAAAATCTGATACTTTTCATATATCTCTGCATAAACTTTGTATTCAGATGTACATAATACAATCTTGCACTTCTTTTTTACAAATGGCGTCACAAGCCCTCTGTCTCCATCTTAATGAAAGATTAGTGATGAAAAAACTATATTTTCAATGTGTTAACAAGGGATTCATCTGGCCACCAGAGCAAGACGTGACACAAAACTGGAGAATGAGAAGAAATCATATGACACTTTAAGTTTTTTTTCAACTGTAATTGTTTTCAACATAGCTTTTGTCATAAAGTTTCTTTTTTCGTGCAATGAAATTACATTATTTAACATTTGCAGCTTCCAAGATTAAGTCATCAGGCAGAACCAAGACAGACACCCGAGTGCATACATGATTTACAAGTAAAGACGATTCTTACTGACTAATAAGAGCAGATACAAATGGAATCCAGATTTTCAATGAGCAAATTGCGCAAACAAACTCTAAGTTAATAAGACAAGAATTGAAGCTATGATTGATAGATATAATTATGATTGAAAGTTCTGCATTAGGCTGATAGGAACTCGTGAACTTCTTCAAAACATTCCTTCCTGATCGCATAACTGCAAACCAATTCACCTTTTTCATTTTCGCATACATTCATGTTATTTCTGCAAAGCAGAAAAAAATTCAACACCAAGGATACAGTAGTACATGAATTATGTTTGATTCCACCTCCCACACAATGAACAGCATTAATACGTGCTAGTCAAAAAACATTGACTTGCTGGACAAACATTGTTGCTTCTATCCAGAGACAAACTTCTCTCTATGTACACCGCTACAATCTTAGAACTTGCCAGTAAAACAACGAGCCCACACCTCATCATGGCCATGACAAATAATGGAGAAAAATTTCATCCTGCCACTTCTACATTCTTATTTTCAGTCACATCATAGGAACCAGAATTTGGGCATTTTCACTCATGCATTTTTGCGACACAGTTAATAATACCAAACATAACACTGAGCAAAAAGCGGATTACTTTCAGTCAGATTTGAGTTCGAGATCCCTACTTTCTAGATGTGTCAGTAGTCCTCGGAAATCATGACGCCATTCCGTACTTGACGTCATAAGCCATTTTCACGACGGCAAAAATTTGATGTCAACACTATGTAACACCTCTGATACAGCTTGCTACCCGTGAACAACTGAGCATCTGACCCTGTGTAGCAGTATGATAAATTAGCAGTCAAAAACAAGCGTCTCTTACAGGCTTCTCCGGGAATATTCTCATGCCTGCGCTATTTATCTCCCACGTAACTCGCACCAGGGCTTCAGTGCCCGCGCGACCAAATTTTCCTTGCAGCAAGGGGGACACTTTACGTCCTCAAACCCCACACCAGCCATGCAAATCTAGCGGCCTTCTCCGGCGCGGCTCCTCCATCATAACCATCACACTAGCTCCATTATGAAATTTCCAAATAAGGTGTAATTCACGGTTTCTTGTGAAAGATTTCAAATGCGCTTCACAGGAGATCGATGGTAACTGCAATACTGCATCAACGACTTAGTCTTCTGACGGACCTATTACACAGTGCAAGTCACTAGTGGAGCGAGTCGGTCGTCTGAAATTCATGCACTAATTCTAGATGCCTCTTACGTGAGCCTCCTGATCAATGTGTTTACTTCGCATATCTGTGGAGCTGGATCTGAGATTTATATATGCCGTTAGCTACTAAAATTTTCACCCGTGCGATTTTCAATTTCATGAGGAATCTGCCTGCGCGATGACTGGCAAAGAAAAGCGCTCGTAGTGACAGCTCACCGGTGTGCCAGCATGCACGCGCACGATCGTGTGTGTCTCAGGGAGAAGCCTGCTCTTGTAGGCCATAAAGCAGTACGCATTTCTCTTAGGTGCCTCTGACACCCATTTTTTTTCCTGTCAGCAATTGCCACTTTCGTTGCTAGCAAGAACTGTTTGGCTGATGTTGTCAATGACCACTTGAGCTGAAGAAGGGACTATTTTTTATCTAAATGAACAATTAGTGGGCCATTCAAAGCACGTGAAATTTACCTTTATGGTAAGTGGCAGTTCTGTTGGAACAAATGCAGATCCGACAGGACCCTTGCTCAGAAATTTTGCAGTTTTCGAACCCTGGCCCGCTGGAATAAATGCCCTCGATTGCTGCCGGCTGTTATATAGCCAACAGCAATTCTTTCCCATCTCTTGTTTTTGTGAATTTGAGGGCTGGTTAGATTGTGATTAAGAAATAAAGTAAGGGCTTTGAGTGGCCAAAACCTTCGTGCCTCATCTGACCAAGAATCCTTTACGAGTGACGCGCTCATCTCTGCAAACAAAGAACCACAATACTACGATCAGAGCATGATGCTGAATCTGTGATTGACTGCATGTGGCTGAGCATCTGCATTCAGATACACTGAGGCAGTCAGACTGATGGCATTTTAACTGACAATGAAGCATGCAGTACATCCTTTTCTCCCAATGCAACACAAAAGTATGCATAAAAAACCTTCTCTAACATCACTCCCCAACTCCAGCCAAATACCTTTTTTAGACTACACTAGCACAGATCTTTGCTCGTATGACATGAAAAGTCTGTCTGAAATTCATGTTGTTATCCAGCCTTGTAACCTGTCCAAATGACAATGCCTGATCCATAATTACAGAAACGTGCAATAGTATGCAGTGCTGGAAAAAAGAAATCACTCTACCTATACATAATAAAACAGTTTAATCTAAACACTCACCAATTCGGCACAATGCTTGCTTTGAGCTGTCACATGGTTCAAACTTTATGCTTCTCTGCTTGTCCGTGATGATCAAACATTTATTGTTTCCACCGTTGCCACTCGGCGAAAACCAAACATCTTCTTTTGTATCGTCCCACTTGACAGTGCCACTTTGATGCCACCTTGCACCAATCCAGTATTCGTTATGGATGATAGTATCTAGAACGACCTCCTTTTCTGTTTCATCAGCAAAGCTAACTAAGTGTCCACCAGCATCAACACATACATTTTGAGCACTTTCCCATGTTCCAGAGAATGTGAACCCAATGAAGATCGTGTTGTTGTAAATCAGCGAATTTGTAGGAAGATTGGTGTGCAAATCATCTGTAAAGGGATAAAATATAACTTACAAGGCTCG
>JAOBRC010477233.1:0-11750 GCA_027575255.1 Scolionema suvaense
AAAATCCCTATGTGAAATACAATGGAGCAGTGCCAGACTACTCCGAGAAAATTTTCATAACTTTTAAACCACTACTCTAAACGACCTCAAATTTGGACACAATGTGCATGAGGAATAAATGTTAAATGTCACCAAGAACTGGACACATGTGTGGAGCCGTTCAAAAGTTATTGAAAATTTTCGGAGGGGGAGGTAAATATACCTCCCCCCCTAAATAGGGTTAATTAAAGAGTTTTGAAAAATCTGGAAAATTCGCTTAAAGGGATCCTCCAGCAAAAGTTCAAATAAAGTTAAAACAGCTTACCATGGTGTAAATAGCACAAAATCATTCTGATTTTTGCATCTTTTTCATATTATCGTCAGATAATCAAATTTTTAGTAGCCAAGCTGCCCTGACCTTCTCTTTCATCGTGTAAGAAGCTTCACAAGTTGTGACATCAGTATGGGACAGAACCATAATGGCCATCTTGATAGGAGGCAGTGCACTGTTAGAGCAAGCATACCAGCCTTGCTTGACATTCCAGATACGCTCTTTTCCTCTGTCCGCGGAAGATCTTTCTTTTCATAAGTCACGTAAGTATAGTTGTCACGGTCAACGGAAACAGTTTTAATCAGTAGTGGAACTTCATCATGTGTAGCAAAACATAGTCGATGGTATTATTTTCTCCTAGCTGGATGCGAGAGCCCCTCAGTTGCTGTTGTTTGCTACTCCTCCAAGTTCCTCCTGCTTCTATTTTCTACGTCGAAATGAAACCGTTTGCTTTACATGGAGCGAATGACTCCTTGATTTCATAGTGAGGATTCCACCTCTTTTTTGCAGTTGTGTAATCAAACCGAAGTTAAACACTCCAGCTACTGTCCATTGTTGTCAATAGCATGTAACTACATTGAACTTAGCTGTCTTCCCAATTTGCACGTGTCAGTATGATATAACTTGTAAATCGTAATTCCCTTAGTTACATGAACACGTGAAAACGAACATTCTAATGATTGTTGAGAGCAGCGAATTGTGTGAAAGCTTCATTGTTTGAAATGACATTTTGCTAGTGATTGGTATCTGCACAGAATCACCATTTGATTACGTGCACTGCGTGCACGCAGGTCAGTTTTAGACAGACAAAGTACAGAGTGGTCAGCATTGCCTTCGTTGGTGTTTCTAGTGGATCGTAGCAACAAAACATATTTTGAGTATTTCGAAGAGTGGCTATACTGCTTTCCACACTGTAGTGATCTTCGATTCTTGTATGTGCATAAATCATGCTGGTTCCATACTGACATAAGGGAATAAATTAGCATAGCTGATCTGATCCGCCATTGCTGTTTTGCGGTTAGGTATCTGCTCTGAAAATTATTCTAAGAACAAACTTACTCAGGTTTTTGAATATGTTTAGGAAAAATGGATGGAAGACTACATCCTCATTTTTTAAGCATTTTCATAGCTATGAATATAACTTGATTTTTTGCTGGCGGATCCCTTCAATTTGGCGATTTTTCACATGGGTCAACATGGTCCGTTTGTTCAGAAACGAACTTGTCTGTGTCTTGGGTCATGAATAGTTAATGTTATCATGACCGCGTAGTCTGGATATGCAGCATATGTGGGAATCTCCCGTTGTTGTTCTGCTAAAAGTACAAAAGATTTAAATGTCCCCCCCCCCCATATCAAGGCAGGGCTGCCTTATGGTATACTTATCCGAACAGAGCGCAGCTATAATTGTTCACCAGTGCGAAGTTGACTGGTGCATGCAAAAAAGACCAGGTGTTAGTTTGGATGCTGGTTTCAAGGATGAAGGAAGATGGACAGCGAGAGGAGAGAGCTTGTGAGTAGGCAGATTTTCATTCTTTTTAGCTTTGTTCACTTACACTAGGCTGATACAGCTGACATAAAGTCGACTGCTAATGCGGTAACTTACCAAGCTATATATATGTCTGTGTGCGGTCGAGCGGTTTGAGTCAAGCAAAACGAAAATGAAGCGGGTTGGGAGCTCTTTTTATATGTAACGCATCTGTGTTTTGTCTTGGTACTCTGAACTTTTAATTGATATTGTGGTGTTTTCAAACTTTTTGTTCTGACGACCTTGTTTGTATAAAAACACAGGCATGCTGGACAGGACATTCCATGAATTTTGAGCAGGTTTTTTTTATTAGCACAACTCTTAGCAGGTGATAATGACACTTCTCAGCTTTGATCAATAAGCTAATTATATCTCAGCTTTGAACAATTTACAGCAACAATGCTTTTTGAACACTTGTCAGTAAGATTTATTGCCCAGTGTCTTGCCCGTTTGCATATAGCTACATTGAGTGCCCCTCCTGACAAAAAGGGGAGAAACGGGTCGAAATAAGGAAAAAATTGTTTTCGGACATATTTTTCGTTTAGTGACACATGCGAGACAGCAATGCTGTTGAGCTTTGCTACCAAGGAGATTTTTAGTGGGTATTGTGAGCTTCCCTGCAGGATCCAAAGCCTAGAAGTTATTACTTATCAAAGGCTCTATATTGCCTAAAGTTTTATAATTCTGATAGAACTTACTTTTCGAGACCGATGACTCCGATACGTATCATCAAGGAAGCCTTGATTGTGCAACATGATCCAAACAAAAATTTCTGACTCCCACGTAATGTTCTGTATATGAGGAATACAGGGAAAAGTTGAGACAAAATTACGACTGACTCGCATGTCGCAAATCAAAACAAATGCTAAAATTTGTTTGATCAGCTTTCACATGGTTTTGCAGGAAGTATATGCCGGATATTTCAAAAGAAACCAAACACTTTTGGTCGGTCTTGGTCGGTTATGTTAAAAAAATCTTGCCGGACACAGGGCCTATTCTAGAATTTCAGGGCAGGGTCCGGAATTGGTCGAAAAGGGCACTTTTTTATCATATTTCTTTCCAAAATCTGTGATTTTAAGCAAATATCAGTCAAAAAGGGCACTTTTTGCCAAGATTTAAGAAGGGCAGCGTCTGATAATCGGACCCTTTTTTGTTCTAGAGTAGGGCATGCGGACATGTCTGATGTCCGGCAGCTATTTGATCCCTGGAGAAAGAGTTGAGAGCAGAAAAATTATATACAAAGCTCCCAAGTTTAAAATTTTCCTTAAGTAAGTATGTAATGTGGAAATACTGGTTTTATTTTCAGACAAGCGTATTACAGCAATTTATGTGGACATCCACTCGCAGATCTGGAGCTGGATGAAGTAATTACGCATTATTTGCAATACAAGCAAAGAGCAAACCAGCACCCTTGTTTCAGGATTGAAAGGCCTTTTTAAGAGTGAATGAATGTGCTACGTTGTGACATCACAATCTTCTGTCATTTTGATTTTATTGAGCTGAAAAGAAAAGGATTCACTTGCCAAAATCAGTTCTTTTTTTCATCACTTGGACGTTAAATGATTTATCACATGCTTCTTTCTACGAATCCATTTATATGAACGTTGTGACATCGAAGGGAGCATATAGAATTTTTTTTCTTAAAATGTCGAGGGAAGAGAGGGGGCTCTTGCTTGAGAGAGGCCTTCTAACGGTTTATTTAGGATTTAGTTTCTGCTCCCGTAAATTCGTACAAAATTTTGCGGATGTTTTAAATTAAGATATTTTGCATACAATTTATTGAATTCAACGCTCTCGTCTCAGCAAAGCCCATTAAAGTGGAAGGGAAGCTCAAAACGTCAGGTATCGATTTAAACGATTCAATTTCAAGCAGAGCAAAAAATGTTTTATGCCTGGAAGTAAATATTTTCTGGTGCTAAAATAGGATTTAATGATTGAAAAATGTGGGTTTAGGTGAAACAATGAAAATTTTTTTTCACATGTAGCTGTGCGTTCTGTGGAAGTATTCATAAAATAGCACATCTAAACTAGTGTATCTAAAGATTCAAGCATCTGAATCTATTGCTTATTCCTGTTGGTGATGATTGGAGATGTCCGCATATAGAAAAAGAGTCACCTTAAGGATAAATTGATTGCTTCAATTCTGGAGGTAGCTGTATGAAGATTATTTTTTGACTTTGTTAGGTTGCTTCTGATTTCATAATTCCTTAAATGCTTCCGTGACCTTATTTATATTGTTTTTTCATTAGATGTATTATAATGTAGGAGTGCATTTAAGGACGTCTTCCAGATACTCTTTCCTTCTGGCATGTCTCTTAAGTCTTTGCTTGGCAAATCCCCCTGGTTGCATATCTCAAGACAACCAATCAGACCATGACAGGAACGAAGCTTCAAAGCTCTACAAATATCAATATTTTCCTGAATCTGAGAGACTCTACATGAAGAAAAAAGCAAAGGAAATGTTTTATTTTGGGTACGATAACTACATGATGTATGCATACCCAGATGATGAGTTGAATCCTATATATTGCAAAGGACGTGGGCCAGACAGAGAAAACCGGTATGTTTTGGTGCGTTCTGTTTCTCAGATTGTATGTTGTAAACATGATGCTTATTGGCACATGCTGCAAACCTGTTTTTTGCTCTGTTAAATTAATTTTTCTGTTGCTCTAAAAAATATTTGTCGGTTAGCCTTGAACAACATGCACATCGCCACGAAATGTTGCCATCCACAATAAGTTTCAATATAAAGAATGTTTGATGTAGACTCTTGTGTTGTAGGGAGAGGATGTGAAAAGTAAGTTATCTTTGAAATATGAGCACTGTTTTTGTCTCAGATTCTGTTACATATATAGGGCTGAATTTTTCATTTCATTAGAGATAATCTGAATGTCAATGATGCCCTTGGTGGATATGCCCTTACGCTGGTGGACTCTTTGGATACCCTTGCTGTATGTGAGCACTGCAGTAATGCAATACATTTAGTTACCTTATTTTCTGCATTTGTAAAAAGAAAACTATTTTTTATGCAGTGACAAGACGTCAGAAAACTACTTTTCATGCAGAAACAAGGCATGCCAAGTTTACTGGAACACAATCAATACAATAAAATGGTTGAAAAGTGTGAGGATAGTGGTAATACTACAGAAGAGAAGCAGGTAGCACGAGTAAAAATAAGCACTAGATATAGATAGATGAAGTAGAAAGGGACTGTAAGGAAGAGAAGAGAAATGTGGAATGCCTAAACTGATACCGACAGCACCCCTTGATGGTCTGTTGGAGCTGTATCTAAAATTTGGAAACAATCACTGCTGCGCATTTACTTGTTAACTGCTACAAGATGTTTGTAGATATTCTGCATTAAATTTTAGTTCAGGCTGCTCGTTAGCAGCCAGCAGACGACACAAATACCCACCTACTTTCTAAGTTGCGCCGGCTACTTTGTCAACTTTCCATCGATTGGATTATAATGTTTCAAATTTTACATCTTACGTGTTGCCTACTTATTCAACATACCCACCTACTTCAAATTCTAGTGAGAATCCTGTAGTTACGGTATCAATAAATTGCCAATTTGCCGAAATCTATCAACACTATGCTGATAATGTTGTTTATGCAGCTTATACAGCTTACGTAAGCTGGCTTGAGTTTAGAAATGTTTTGGTGCATGTGTGTGCCGTAGTAAGCCAGCTAAAGACCAGAGAAATTTTACTTACCTAGGAAAATGGTAGATCAGCAATGTTGATGCGATGACAAGTCAAAGCCCGCAAAATATGGTTCTGTGACATATTGCTGTTTCCAACCACTTTGAGGTAGATCTATTACCACTAGTTGATCTAAATGATAGGAGGGAAAGCTATATAGAGAGGCTTGGCATACAAGTAACCATGGTCTCAAAAAGTGAAGTTCTCCACGGTTCAAATGCTACACGCGTAAACTGAAAACTTGGATAGGCCTAAATGCATGTGCTAGCTTCTGACTTGACCATGTAGAACAACTAATTGGAACTAGCAGTGGTAGAAGTATCCAAAGCACATTTAATCAATGTTATGAAGATGGACACAATGATCGGAAATTGACAAAAATTATTCCAAACATCTGTACTTTTCCATAGATATTTTATCACTGATTGTAGATAAGCATGTGCTTGTTGTACTCAGTCAATTTAAAGTAAATTTGAAGGGATGCTAGAAGTACATCAGTTGCAAATGTTAATTAGATTGATTTCACTCTTGCTTTTCTTTACAGATAATGGGAAATGAGAGTGAATTCAAGAATGCTGTCTCGCGAGTTATACAGAATGTGTCCTTTGATAGTGACAATATTGTGCAGGTGTTTGAAGCTACTATTAGGTATGCATTCTATGAGGTTGTTTAAGAATATTTAATGATCATGTCTTGGATGTGTTTTGCTCTTTAACACTGAAATGTTGTTGCATTGCCAATAAACAGAAGGGTTCTAATGCAAGAAAGATGGAACATAAAGGAAAGAATCCACTTCTTTACACGGTTTTGGTTGTTTTACATTTCTGTGATAGAGGCTTGGATTACAATGTTGGAATGCAGACTACTAAACTTCCTCAGAACAGGACTTGGTGAAGATCACATCTGTTTATCTGGGAATGCCATACTGTGAATGTTCGGATAATGGAGTTAAAGGAAAACTGCGACCCAAAACTAAGTGACCCTAGGTCGAATTAAATAGCGATTCTATGAGCATGAATGAGTTCTATTTCCTATTACACACGCTCGTCCGCACGAAATCTGGAAGGTTATCTTTTCACTCTCAGCCAGCCAGCCTGAACTTCGGCAGGTATTACTGGCTTCTTCTCGCTGTTTCCCGCCGCAATTCAAACTATAATCATAAAAGCATATGAGAACTTCAATAAATGTTTTGTGCTGGATATCAATAGTCTACCTGGTTGTCATGGAAGCGCGTAAACCGCATACCGCCAATCTCAGTTGCTCATCATACAGCTAAGTGCACTGTAGCCGGTGGGCTTCTTGGCTTCTTGTGATGTATTTGTAAAAAGTTATTTCTCGTCACACTGACAAGAGAATTAAATTTGGAGTTGATAGTTGGAATTTGCATGACCATGTTTATCAGCCGAGCGCAACTTGTTTTGGGGTCGGAGTTTTCCTTTAACAGCATGGCCTATATCTCTGGCATTGACCCTATCAATACCTGTGTAGTGTGTCATGTAAATTAGACTAGAAAAGTCACCCCTTATGTAAGGAAATCTTCAGATTAGTACAAATAACCCTATAATGCTGAAAGGATGACTGGGAATTTCCGGCACTGCTCACTGTTAAGCTGTGCGTATCTGTAGGTCGAACTTTTGACCTGCGGTACCAGAGATTAGAAGAGTGTCAGAAGTACCCGATGCAGGCAGAAAGCTCCTATTCTGTTTCTCTGCTTTCTACATCATACTCCACTCTGCTTGTGTCAAGAGCAAACACTCTAGCCTGCATGCACCTAATAGCTCAACTGGCCTTGGTCAACTCTATCATAACCAATGATACAGCCAATCATGCCCTTTGCTGGCTTGCTGTTGTTTTAGCTACTTGTCCATGCCTGCAGATGTACCCTCCTGTGATAATGAATAGTCAGGAGTATTACAGTAACGTCACCTCTGAACTTGTCATATGATAAATACACATTGGATGAAGAGGTTACGTAACAGGGCATAATTCTAAAATTGTAAGGCAACATGCAGAATTTTTCTAGAAGGGCACTTTGAAATTAAAAAAGGACACAAATATGCGTATGTAGTGTCATGTTTTGAAGAAAAGGGCATAAATGATCATACTTTTTTCTAATTTTCTATGGCATTGCATACAATATTCACACCTAAATTCAGGCGAAGATATGGCCTGTGTAATATCTTAAGTTTTAAGTGTTGTGAAGTCACTTAATCAAAGATAGGGGAGTAGATTTGTTGAATCTGCCTGTCTTACTTTAGCTGCATCTTGCTATGGCCTGTTATATTCAATAACTTCCCCTTCATCGATTAAAATAAAAACAATCTCAGGAAAACGTACGGAAACCAGCCCGTATTGTAATAGTTGAACACATGCCCTGCCCCTCTGGAATATGCCCTGGCAGCTATTAACAATTGTAGCCTGATCTAGGCATTTTATCATTTACAGATTAAATTGTTCTGTTATTTTATTTCAAGTGTTTCTATTATCATCTGCCTTATCAGGTCGGTAGAAGAAATATTTCCATAGTGACATAGTTAATTACCTGTGTGTTATAGGAGCTTGAAGATCGTACAATCGTTTTGATACCAAAGAATGAAAATGTTTTGAGTTATTGATGGATAATTTGATAGTGCCTGAAAAGAAGGCAGTCGAGTCTATCAAAGCTTCATAGTACATTTTTTGAGGAACCAGCATAGCAATCCAAATTTTGGCTTCAAATTGAGGAATTTGTGTGTTGCTTAAATCTTGGTAAGTGTATACATCATTAGGTTGGTTTTACTGCTTTTTGGTTTAGAGCCTAAATGCATGTATCGCTTGATGTGAAATCAGTGTAGCTTTTGTGTATATCATGGTAGTTGCTTCTTTTCTTTTCTTTCACAACAGAATTCTGGGTGGACTGCTGGCAGCCCATCTACTTGCAACCGATCCGTTAGAGACCTTTGGTTCATTATTGCCTGATGATTACGATAATGATTTGTTGTACCTAGCTCATGATCTTGTGAACAGATTGTTGCCAGCATTCGAAAATACAACAACTAGGCTTCCATGGCCCAGGGTATGTATGTACTTCCTCACCTTATTGTCCTGTGAAGGATGAACCGTTTTAGGTTCTGTGAAAATGCTCTTTTAAGCTGACTGCATAATGAAGCCGTGCAGTCTTCTTGGTTTTGACATTATTGAAATATTTTGTCTACAACTACAAAGTGAACTTCCTATGATGAAACCCTCATTCAATTTCAATGGAACTTTGAGGACAGACTTCTGCCAATCATCGAAGGGTCATCTCCCAACCTTGCAGTTTCATACGTTGAACAATATTTTCTCAATGACGCTCAGAGTGATCTCCATAAAAAAACTATAGAACGCTATTCAGACCTAGGTGTTGTGGGGCTGTATTGTTTGTATCATGCCACGAAAATTTTTAACGAGTCTCGTGGGTGAATGAAGCATGGCGTACACGTGATACCTGATTAGTTTTCCTGAAGTATATTGAGGAACCCAAAGGTGAAATGATTTTTGGGAAAAAAATTTCTTGTTTGAAGGATATCGACTCATCTTGAGGAGGTACCCTACCTAAGTTTTAGACCTTTTTCTATAGATTAATCCAGTTTTTTAAAATTTTTGCTTTAGATGGGAATTTCTTTACTATTTATATATATGAAGAAATCTCAGATATGATTACAAATACACAAAAAGTTGGTTATACCTTATCGGGCGAAACTTTGTCGGGCGAAAGTGACAAATTTTTGGCCAGGTGACGAAAATTTCGCCCGACGAAAAATTTCGCCCATCGTTTCGCTCGATAAGGTAGCCTATTTTGGTTTGCTGAAAATGACAATTTTTGCAAAAATTTGCCAAAATTATGATGTCATGGTACTTTTTTCCTGGCGTCATAGGGGCATCAAATTTATTTTGATACTGTTTGATTGAGCGAAGATAGATGTATCTGTGCGTCAAATGGTTTTGTTCAATCTTGCCTAGTTAAGCGAATAAGGTGGTGGTGTGATCCGCCAACTGGCTGTACAAAGTTTTGAAATACCCCGGCCTGAATAAGGTTATGGTGAAGAAGCGTTGATGTAGCCTGTACCACACCATGCTCACTGCGCTTCACTTGCTTGCTTGGTCTGTTACCTTTCGCAGCATTCCTGCATTTGGTAATTATACCATAATGAGCACATTAATGCCACCAGTGACTCTAACTCATCAATTATGCATGACTTTACGCACTGATTCAATACAAACTGATGTTAATCATAAAGTTGCGATAGGAACACCTGACGCAAACTGGCAAGTAATTAACAAATTTGCTAATTTGAAAAACGGAGATTGGCGCCAAATTAAGTGGACTCTGAGAGAACTTGGTTCGAGCAGAGGCTGTGAGCAGGCTAGCGTTGATGTAGCTGATCAAAGAGATGAAGTCATGCTCTATAAAACGCAAAGCATGTTCTTTCAGTCACTGCATAAAAGACAGGTGGAAGCCTTTAATTCTTGTTTGTACTGATATGTAATGTCTACTACATATACTACATATATAATGTAGTAGATGTAGTAATGCTTCATATTCACAAATATTTTCCATCGCATGTTTTTCCAGGTAAATCTACGTTCTGGAGTGCCGGAAAATTGCAGCCCTCATGCATGTACAGCTGGCATTGGTACATTGGTACTGGAGTTTGGTGTTTTGGGAAGATTGCTCAATGACCCTACCCTGGAAAACGTTGCTAGAAGAGCTCTTGATGCCCTTTGGGGCTTTCGTTCTAATATCACTGGGCTGTTTGGTATGCTTGTAGTTTTGTTTGAGTAAAATTTCCACAAAATCTAGTAGCCTGGCATTAGGATTTTTATGAACGGTTTGCCTAGGTTGATAGGGAATAGTAGATGCACTATTAAGGTTCTTATGGACATATAAATGAATACCTTCGAGCAATAGAATGGTCAAAAATGAAATTAAAGAGTCAAAAGTACTTTCAAATTCAAGAACTTTGGTCCTTATCTCATGTGAAAAGCTGTTCTTGTTCACAGGATACAGATCTTTGAAGTTTCAAAGTTAAAGCCATCGTTTTCAGACATAATAGTTTGAATGAGGTGGGTTGTAACAACTGATATCATTGTGCATTTGTGATCGAATTGTACTTGATCTATGGGTAGGTGAACATGTTTGATTACACTACCTTATCCAGACTGTTGGTATGTTGAATATGCCATCTCCAGAATTCTTTCAACCTGTTGGTTACTATGGCCAACCGTATCCCTAGTGATAATCATAGGTAATGTCATAGCTTAATGTGAATCATAAAGTGAAATAATGGTTAGCACCTATACGGGCCGTTTTGAGCAGTGAGTGATTTTGTTGAGGCAGGAGCCAAGGTATGAACCTCTTGCTGATTAAGATTGTTCTGTATGAGTAATAGTTTGGCAAGAAAAATTGCTGTGTAACTATTGTTTGGGCCTGGTGTATGTCTGGACAGACAGTGTCTGAGAACTTTGCTGGTGTCTAGCAAAAGGCAGGTGATGCTTATACTCAAGGCCCCGGCAATAGATCGCAACCATGAGTCAAATTTGTGATCTTTCCCGATGGTTCCAAGTCCTTAATGATGCAAGTGGCTCTCGGATTTCTATGATAATAATGATTCTTCCTGGAATAGGAACCTGTGTGGCTGGAGTTGATCTCCAAAAATTAACCACTATCTTCTAAGATTTGTTGTTCAGTCTTTGTGACTGTTTTTCCATTCTGTTATATGAACTGCCGTATTGTTGGTGTTTGGAGAGTTAATTGCAATTGTTCTTCAGCGTAAACCACATCGGTGTCATTTTCATTGGATGCTTTTTGCATCATTACATCTTTTTTAGCATTTCAAAATATACCTCCTGGTAGCTACAATCTTAAGCTTTCTTTGATTGAAAGGGTAGTGTGTATCCATAGTTATAGAAATCATTGTTTATAGGGATTTCTGTAAACCATGCTTTACCAAGTTACAGCCCTCGAAATTCACACAAATTGACTTCGGCACGAGAGTGCCGACCATAGCCGGCCGCTGACCGGAAAATTTTTCAACTTTTGCCGACCTAGAAGGCAATTTGGGGTCGGCAATGCTGTACTGAAAACACCCACCGCTCGGCAAACCTTCATCGAGAATGAGCATTTTAAAACAGGGAGGTGTGTTCTTCATTACGAATTAGCATGAAAGTGGCTCTTTCAGGCTCATAAATA
>JAOBRC010477344.1:0-11749 GCA_027575255.1 Scolionema suvaense
CATCGAACGCGACCGTTTCACTAATTAATGCCATTAAATTTAGCAGAGTTTCCTACTGTTTCAAGGTGTTTCATAACATTTCACAGCAATTAAAAGTCAAGCAGTGGGTTTTCGCATGGAGGGTCACATATATCGATCGTAAAATACCATATTGCACTTGATTGTCTGCTGCGAAACGTTGTACGGTTGAGAGATGTTTGTACTAAAAAGTATTTTCCAATCAGATATTACAACAAGTCACAGAATTCCCTGCAAACTTTACTGAGATTTTCGATCAAGGAAAAAAATTAAGCCATAAGCCATAAGATTGACACCAAAAATGACAAAAAACTGTCGAAGTATCTTCAAATATTTTGAAAAGCCCAGAAAATAGCAATTACTGTAATTATCTGAAAGAGCGCTCCAGCTTAAATGAGCACCCCCTTCTCGAATGAGCGCCCCTCTGGACAGCTGACAAATTTAATGAGCGCCCCGGCTTAAATTAGCGCCCCCCTCATACCAGGAAAGGGGCACTCATTTGGAAATTTGTAATGTATGATGTACACAGGCACTCACTCAGATAGTTTGTAGCAATGACGGACAAAAGAAGAATTATCTTCAGTTAAATATTCTTTTTTCTGCTTTTTATAATAAGGGAGTTTACAAGCACATTCCGTAATGATGGTACCTACTTCGCATTTTTTGTAATGAGGGCCCCGGCTTGAGTGAGCGCCCCCCTCAAATGAGCGCCCCTTCTGAAAGGTAGAAAATTAAATGAGCGCCCCGGCGCTCATTTAGGTAATTACGGTATTGACATAAATTGCCAAGAGCGCACTGACCAACATATTCCCAAGACATAAGTCATGGGTCATAGCGTAAGTTATGTTGCCCGTAAGATCGCACCAAAAATGGCAAAAAACAGATGAACAGTTTTTGACATATTAGGAAAAACCTTCAAAAATAAGCATTTTCTGACATAGCCACCTGCAATTGTCACAAGATTTTCACCAGATATGGTTTGTACCGTATGTAGTGTTACCTGAAGAATCACAACAAAAATAACAACAAACTAATGACTGGTTCATGACATTCATGGAAACACACTGAAAATCAACAGCTTTCTTATACATAAATTGCCACCTGCCAGCCATACGTGATTTTCCAGAGACATGGCACATGATTAACAACATGCGTAGAGTTGCCCCTACTTTTCACACCAGAAATTGAGAACATAGGATGAACCGTTTTTGACATATTGGAAGAAACCCTGAATATCGCTGTTTTTGGACGTAACTTGTCAGCTGCAAGCAAAACAAAATTTTCTGGAGAAATGATACATAACTCATAGCATGCGTAGAGTTGCTCCTAATATTCACATCAAATATGACAACAATTGGATGAACCGTTTTTGACATATTCGGAAAAAACCCTGAAAATCGCCATTTTTGGACAGAAATTGGCTCCTGTACAATGAACGAGACTTTTCGCATACATAGCTCATGGTTCATAACATGCGTAGAATTGCCCCAACTATTCATACGAAAATAATAAAAATCGGATGAACCATTTTGGACCTATTTGGAAAAAATCATGAAAATCGCCATTCTGAGCATAAATTGCCACCTGCAAAACAAACAAGATTTTTCTCAGACATATGTAGCACAAGGTTTAAAACATGCGTAGAGTTGCCCCCAGTATTCACGCAAAAATGACAAAAATCGGATGAACTGTTTTGACATGTTTGAAAAACCCCTGAAAATTGCCATACTTGGTCGTATATAAATTGCCACCTGCAAGTTGAAGGAGAGTTGTCCCAGATATGGCACATGGACCATAACATAACCTGCTATTGCCCTGAAGTTTCACACCAAAAATTACAAAAAAGAATCTTAGAGTATTTTGAAAAACCCCTAAAAATGGCCATTTTGGGGCATAAGTTTGCCACCTGTAAGCCAAACAAGAATTTTTTCTCAAAATTCCGACCCCATCACTTTTCCTCAATGGTCACTTTCAGACCAAATTTCAGAAAAATTCATTAGGCATCTGGGAAAATGCATTGGTCACGGACTTAAGGGTGGAAACATTTTATAGGACTCTTGTGCTAAAGCAAAAGTCCAACAATACCTGATCAAGCTACCAACATTTATATACATAGCGTTCTGAATATTTATGATCAGAAACTTTATTTTCTGTGTTTAGGTGAAGTTTCTCAGTGAAATAAGGAGGAGGTCAACAGTATTACACATATCAGATTATCAACTTGACGTGTAGCCTTTGTACAACACCCTTCACGATTTTGATCATCGTATAGGGTCTCTGCATCAGAGCACGAATTGTTGTCCAGCCAATAACTAATTATTCTCAGCAAGCACATATTCAGCTGACTAGACAGATTATCTGCATAATCTTCTCGTATTCTCCCAATCATGAAGTCTGCCTAATAAATTATGCATCAAACCTTGCATCTGTCAGCGTTTGCATAATCAGTTAACTATAGAGCATGGTGAACTAGCGGGACGGCAAAACAAGCGCCGGTGCGAAGACCCTATGCGATCTCTCAATCGTTGGGTCTTGTACGAAGGCTACTTGACATGGCCTTATTTTATTTTGTTAGGGCGCGACTTTCCTGTTAACCACAAACAGGAGTATTTTAAAGGAGTTCTCCCTGTAAAACATGACTTAGTTTTTATTTATCATACTGTTGCTTTGTCGCACGCTTTTAACAAAATCTAGTTTAGGCCAAGTTCAGTTTCCTATAGTTTATGATGGACAATCCCGATTGAGCATGTAATTGATTTAACTTCATGTAGGGTAAGCTCGCTGTTGGTAATCGTCTCGTCCCTACAACTCTGTGGATTCACTTCAACAAGGGGCATGGAACGTACTCCATGCCAGATGTAAGTATATTGATATATTATTGTGTTTTGGAAGTTTGTCTTCTAAATGCACCACGTGATTGACTGCAGATTCCATATTTAAAGACTGTTGGGCCGGATCACAGCCTCTCTTTCATGCGCACACTTGCTCAGCCGGTTCATTTGCAGAACACAAGCCGGTTTGCGCAGCTGGGTGACAGAGTCCAAAACAAAGAATTTCGCGGCAATGTTTACAGTGGTTAAACCACGCTGTGTGAAGCAGATGCATGCCAAAGCATTCCTGCTTGAAACCTGTCATCTTTTGACTTTAAACTTTTGCTACCATCCATGAGAGAACAGGTAAATGTAAATCGCAGCTTATAGCACAATATTTGCATGAATTAGATCTTTGAAAATTTCAGCCGTGGATTGTTTTGATTTTTGGGAGTCGGCCATGTTTGTTTCTATTCCGCTGACCGTGATTTGATCCGGCCCAACAGTCTTTAAATTAGGTCTACCTGATGTGAACATGTGACCTTCTGACGCCTGTTTGTTCATGAAGAAATCTGTTTGCTGATAGAGGGATGGCAATGCTTTGGCTGTGTTCTTCTGTTGTTCTCCTCTTTGCATTACATACTCCTGATGTTACATTACTCAGTATACTTCATGGGGAACAGTGATGAAAAATTGAGGTTTAGTTAACATATTTTGGAGCGCAGCAAAACAAGATATTTGCCTTATTTTGACTATTTGTCCCAGAAAATGGGTTGTTTTGTTGAGGAGATGTTCAGTCCCAAAGTCCAGAAGCTACCATGTTGATTGTTGATAAGATCACCATTTCAGCACGTTGCTAAGCATTGCCATTTCCTTAGTTACCTACTCAGTTTTTCACATGGACCTTAAAGATATCATCAGGCTTTGTGATAAAATGACAGATTGAGTCCTTTGCAGGAATTTTTTCTGGAGTATAAGTATGATTCATTGATGCCTTACAGAATCCCACAAAAGGTGTTTGCTATGGTCCTGCACCACCCACAAGACTGTATTCCCTGATAGATTATATGATTCTGACTAATATTTAGAATTGGTTGTTGTGTAGAAGAAGTGCTCATCATTGCTTGACCATTTTCTCTGTTAGCCTTCTGCAAAAAAATGTATGACAAGAAGGCGGTGCATTCAAGAAAGTAGATACGTGTTTTGTGCTATCTACAGGCTACAGGTGGCTAATAAAAACTCTGGATCATCGGAATTGTTTCTCCATTCAAATAAGTTAAAACAGAAGTTAAAACGTCTCTTAGTGTATTTGGTCTTTCAAAAGAAGTTGAAAAACGTTTCTTGTGGGTTTCCTGTTTTATGGGATGCTGCCACGCTTCAGAAAGTCCTTTTTAGTTTGTTTTGTCCTCCAGTAAAGTTTCTGTGAAGTCTTACTGAGCTTAATGCATTAAGTGAATCCACCTGCTCTTCCTATGATTTCAGACGCATGTGTCCGCCTGCTCTACGTAAACAATGCTAAGCATTGAGAAACTGTGCACTGTCCAAATTACTCTACGTTTATATGTATTATCAGGCCAATCATTAAACCTATCCACACCAGGGTCATTTTGGCTGTGGTGTCCAGGAGGGGGGCATTATTGCCCCCTCCATAACTTCAGAACCACTTAAATACTGTGTAAATGAAACTTTGCAGGAATAAAGTATGAGGCAATACAAATAGTTTGGCATAATTATTTCATTAATGACGTCACTCAATTTTCTCTGATGTCATCAAAACAACATCACATGCTTGAAAAATTGTGAAAAATGTTGATTTTTGAAATTGGGATCAAAATGGATTTCAATTCATGAATATGGAGTTTTCTAGCATTTAGTCCATCAGTATAATGTACCGTTTTTACTGAAAACAATGCCGTTCGTACCCAAAATTTAGTCTACTGCCCTATGAAAATGACGTTATCATAATTTTTTTTAACCAATGTACTCCTGGATAGATTCTAGAAAAAGGAACAAAGTTTCATGACTCTCGCTGTTCGTAAAAATTTTGGTAGTGGTTCATACTGATAGGGTCAAAGATGTAGCTTCAAGACAGTATCAGCGCTTTCTGAGGTGTTTGTTTGCTGTAGAGTCATAGCTCTGCATTTGAGAATTTCCAAACATTGTTTCTTCAAAGATCATGAACATTTGATCAACACGAAAGCAAAGAAAATGATGCTGCTTGAAAGGTAAAAGCAATTCAGTGCATAAGGTAATCAGGAAAGTTGTGAAGAACAAACGTGCAATATTTTGAGACGGTTAGCAATATTCTTGTTGCCACTCTTGTAAAGCTGTAAGACTACCCTTCTATCCTCACCTCAATGTTTGCTCATCTATTTCTAAGTTTACCGTGCTTTTCATTATTGGCAGACTCCTTGCCATGTGAAATGTCCATGAATGCAAGTCAACTACTTCTTCTTTTGTAGGCTCCATCTAGTCTGGACAACTTCTCTCATCTACTGCATTGTAAAGTAGAAGATGTGCGTGTGTTGCTATCCAAGAGTCCTGGGTACCAAGGTCATTTGTCTGAGTGAGTGGTCCAGTTTTTAAGCGTTTTGTGTATTCATTATATATTCTTTGTGAGGGAGCATTTCATCTTGTTTATTTTATCTAGTCTGAAAATCTTATGTGCTTTGGGTCATATATTTCGTTTGTTGTTGTTGTTTTTGTTGTTACTATTGGGGCATATATATCTTTATGCAATGTATAATAAAAGATGTACATACAGCCATCATATTTAGGTGGACCAGAACATTTGTGGACAATTAGTTTATCTTTAGGTGCGTTTCCACACTGCAGAATTTTACGCGCAGATTTTTTGGTCCGCACACTAAATTCCGCTCGAATCAAAATTTCATTCAAACTTGGATTCCGCCAGAAATTTTAATTCAATTTTAGGGGAACGGAATTCGGCTCGAAATTGATCACTTGCTTGCGATTCACATGCTCAATCATTTTTCCGTGCAGAAAAAGATCATCCGCATGGAAGATTCTGCTTTGTGGAAACTCGCGTTTATGCTGATCGGGTTTTTTGCAGCAGGACTGTGTAAAAAGGAATGAGTGTGAGTAGAAACTACTCTTGTCGTAAGCGGTGTGCATTTGGGAATCGGAACGATTAGATCGAAAATGAAGGCAAGAGCAGTGAAGGAATGAAAATTGTTCAGCTGTTTCATGTTCTGTCATTGTTACCTCTGCTCATCATGTCTTTGGTTTGTGTAGAGCTCCACGATTTATGGGCCATGGATTTGTCGTTTTACAATCCGGAGAAGCGAAGATTGTCTATCAGTCTGATGATCCAGGTATGAAATATATACTGCATATCCACACATCCTTACATTGACTTGCTTACTTATCACTTTTGTCACTAAAGCTTGTTATCGTAAATTGCAGTAGCGATTGCATATTCACACTTCCTGACATTGACTTGGTTACTATATTACTCCCCTGCGCTTTATGCAATGCTTACTCAAGTGCCTGCACCAGATCCCAACCACTGGTCCATTTTCAACATTCCTGCTGGTTGCAAGTCCTTATGGAGTACAGTACCTGTCAGATTCTGTCAATGTAGCAATCTACCCACAATTGGGAGCCTTTATGGCTTGGAGCTGGTCTTCATTAGATACGCAATCTTCATCATTGATATGTTCTTGGAACAGTTTTCTCTTCACTGAACTACTACCTCCTGAAGATGTTGATTTTCGTGTGGTTTTGCCCGGTGTGCACTTTCTACCTTCAGATAAAAATTGCATATATCAGGCATGTAAACCTTCTATGTTGTTTGGCTCTAAGATCTGGAATAGTTTCAACTTCACAACATATTCCATATTTTTATATCTTTGTTGAATACATAGTTAACATTTCTTTGCCTTGCTCATTGTTGTTTTGTGCTATCTATGCCAAATGTAATTGGTGTGCTTCTGACGGTGTCTCTGAAGATGGCCTCGATGATCCCTATAAATTTTTTTTGCATCGTTAAATTTTAAAAACATGGAAATTTTTCATTTCCCTTAATTATTGCGGTTTTGCAGCTAATGTTGTAGGCGAACAGGCTTGCCATCTGGTTTTGATGGACATTGAATCGGACACATTTTGGCTTAATTTAGTGCCAATAGCTTGTATGGCTCTTTTGGATTATCAGAAATTGTGATAATTCCTACTTATTAGCAACATTGCCAGCAGAAAACTGTCTACTACAGAGCTAGTAAATGTTGCTGAATGGTGCTGATTATGTGTCATTAGTGTCTTGCTCTTGTTGTATGTGCAGGTACTGTCCCTGATGACGAGAATCCTGGAAGCCCTGAATCTGATCCGTACTGGGGCCTAGAGGTGGCTTTCACAAAACCTGCCTCAATTTCTTATGGACCTTGGGTAGATAAACAAAGGTGAGGTACTCGACCTAATGTTGCAGTTTGTGCAATATAACCACTTGTCTGCCTGTCGATCGTAGTTTTATTTAAGCAGATTTATGTGAGAAAGGTGTTTGAGAATTGATGTGAAATCCATGCTATCTAGGGATATGCATCGATGTAGGCTGACATGAAACATTATTTAACTTCTCATGGTTTGTTGTTTTTACAGAAAGTTAACTTTGTGCTTTACCTGGTCTGCCAATAATAATTTTTTCTTTGCGTGAATTCAGTTTAGAGATTCAAATACCACACATTTAAGTTTATTATGATTTTCCATTCAATAAATGTTTTGTATTGTCAGCCTTGCCAACTCCAGCTAACCAAACTATTATTGGATATCATCGGGACAGGCTTTATAGGAAAAAAACATGTTCCTGTTCTAACTGTCTTTTATCAAATAAGACTAGTTTTATAATGAAATGATCAGTTCAGTAAGCAATGTTTCATTTTGGCTGCATTGAAGCCAAAATTCTTGTAGTAAATTATGTTTCCCTTGGCCCCATAGGAGGCTGGTTCTTATGAAGCATTTTCTGTAGTTTTTCTGATGTGTCATCTCTGCATGGTGGGCATGATTTGAACATAAATCTTGTTGATTTTGTTGATGATGAAGAAAGGGCTTTTTTGATTCCTTATAAATGTACCATGCTGTGTATTTTCCATGTAGCGGTGTTTGTAGTGCCTAGCGACAACCTGTATGCCTAGCACGTCGTGGGTTGTCTTGTTCATCGTTTCTTCAGTGGTTATGGTATAAATGTTGTGGAGGATTTTAAAGTTGGAAGTAACACGTTGAGACATGCTTCCCCATAAGGAGAATAGCTAATTACTAAAGTAAAGTTAGCATTATTACTTTGTGTAAACAGTTTAAAAGGAAAGATTTTCTGAAATTTATTACGATGTTCTGAAATTTGTTACGGCCTTTGTGGATTTGGCAGAAATCTTTTTTCCTGTAATGCATCCACCAGGATAAGTTCGATTTTTGGCGTTGAAACCCAATCTTTAATGGTGTGATTCTGTGATCCATGATTGATAAGGGTGAATTTGTTAGCAAATTCTATCATAGTGGTATTCCTATACTCTACTTTGCTTTTTGTCTCTAAATACAGCCCCTATTCTGCAGGACACAAGCTTCCGAATATGGGACACTGCCCTGGTCAAACTCCATGGAAAATGCCCTTTTTGATAATACAATATTTATTTTGACAAGGTTTATTTTGACATTCTTTGGAGAAAGCGCGACTCAAATCTGCCCTTTCCTCCTCCTTGTGGATTCTGTTCTCAAATTCCAGAATAGGCCCCGCTAGATATGCGATGGAAGAATATTGCTGATATTTTTGTCTAAATACAATTAACGTCTTTCTTTTACCATTGCACAGGGACTCGCTGCAGAAGTTTTTCTTTCTGAATGATTACGAGGAGCAAGCAGTTACAAAACCTCTATCACCTGGGGACAAGAGACTTCATTCTGGATTTGATGTGAAAGTTGACTTTCAGGGAGGAACTACATTAGATGTGCTATTTCTTAAAGATGAGGTACTTTTTAACACGGCTGTATTAAATTTTGTTCAGATGTGATAACGTCTCAAAATGTAAACTGCATCTTAAATTACTCTCAGAACTCAACCCTCTCATCATCTCTGCCTCAGTGTAAAGGAGGGTTTGCACGCAGCGGAATTTCTTTGCTTGGAAATTTTATTCTACGCAGTACATTCTGCTCAAATGATCAGTTGAAATCGCATTCTCAATCATCTTTTCATGCAGAAAAAAATTTTGTGGAAAATTCCGCTTTGTGGAAACTGCTCTTAATAGGATGCAATCCTGAATGTTGTTTACCCAAATGTTCTGATTCGCATTTTGTATTGTTGTTGTGGCGTGTGCATTGTTGTAGGGGTAAACTTCTTTTGTTCATTTCTGGTGCAACTTCAGTAGAGGTTAGCTAAATCTTTGCAAGACCATACTAAGGGCTCTTGTTGTCCTTTCCATTTGCAGAACCAATCTTGTTTTTTATTGAGAGCTACTTCTATATTTCAGCCCTCTCAATTTGTTGCCGATTGGAGATTTATAAGCTATTGGTACAAGACTTTTTTCATCCTTTAAGTATAATTTTATTACCTGGACGTATGGAGTTGCTGAACATCTCAATGTTTCTTTGCCAATTATCTCCCCGTAGCATTTTCCCACCAATCCCTCTCTTACTCGAATTTCCTAAAGTGGAAGAGCGGTCAAGAATGCAAATTAACAGAGGATAAAGCTCATGCAAAAATGGCATTTAGCTTTTTATTTGTTAACTAAAGCTTGTCTAGTACCGGACATAATCAGTCTCAAAGCCCTTCAGCTACCATCTTGATTTTTCATAATGTTATCAGAGTCCATTGTTAAGCATTGCTGTTTCCTTAGTAACGCATAGTTATTATTTTCTCATATAGTTCTTTTGGATATTATCTAGTTTTGCGATGAAATGAAAGTGTCAATCCTTTCCGTTGATTAAATATTGAGTATTTCGACATCGAAGTTGAGGTATTTGGTTTGTGCTATAGTGACATCATGCATAACTAGTGGGAAGATGGTAGCTGCTGAACTTTAGGGCTGAATATCTCCAAAATTATGCAAGCGTTTGTTGCAAAATTGAAACCGTATATCACAAAATAAGAACCATCATCATCTATTAAAATTTTATTTTTGACCATTGTTCCCTTTTAAATGAACAGTAGCTCAAAATTTTTTCTAACCTGTCGCATTAGTACTGGTATAATTCACGGAGATGTTTTAGTCTTATTGCAATATTTGTTTTGAATCACTTTTTCCTGCATTTTTGATGGTTGTTCCCTTTTAACACATTATATGATAATGACAATCCATAATTAAGGAAAAGTGATGGAACGGGAATTTTGGAAAAATTTTTTGTTTGGCTTGTAGGTGGCAATTTATGTCCGAAAATGGCCATTTTTAGGTTTTTTAAAAAATATTTCAAGATTCATTCATTCTTTTTTAAATTTTTGGTATGGAGACTAAGGCCAATAGTAGTTGTGTTATTGACGATGTGTTGTATATGGGAAAACTCTCATTCATCTTGTAATTAGCAATTTGCGTCCAAAAATAGCAAATTTCAAGGGTTTTTCCTAATATGTCATAAACGATTCATCCGTTTTTGTCCTTTTTGGTTTGATTCTTAGGGGCAATTCTACATATGTTTTGAACCATTTTCCATGTTTGGGGAAAATTTCGTTAGGCTTGCAGGTGGTAATTTACGTGCGAAAATGGCTGTTTTCTGGGTTTTTTTCCAAATATTTAAAAAACGTTTCATCCGTTTTCTGTCATTTTGGGGGTGGATTAGGGGCAACATAGCTCTTGCTATCACCCATGCCTTGTGCCATGGGAGTATATCGACCAGGGTGCTGTGGCAAGTTACATCAATAACGACTAATTTCAGAGTTTTTTCAAAATATTTCATTTTTTGCCATTTGTAGTGTGAATCTCATAGCTTGTGTCTTATTTTTTCTTTGATACAACACAAGGATTCTCAACTGTAAAAATTGTAAGCCAATTCTTGTTTGTACAGGAGGAGTTTGGATCTGTGTTTACATATCATGATTACGTCCACTGCTTCTTGACATCTGCATTGAAGAGCATATCATAATTACGTCCACTTCTTCCTGACGTCTGCATTGAGGAGCATAAGAGTTCAGATGAGAACACATAATCTGTCTGATATGCATTCATGTTTTAGGAGACATCAGCTATGCATGTGGTGGCCGGTGGCTCATCATCTGTTCACTATTATCAACCATGGACTGTGCATGAATATGGGTACACCACAAACATTGTCGCTCACATGCAGCAAGTACAAATATCTACCAGTATGCAGTTCAGAAATCTTCTGCAGTGTGATGTTCTTGAGGTAAATGTATTTGAAAGTAGTGCTTCCTATGTGTATAGTGCAAGTTCTGATTTATGTTTCGCATATCAATTTATCTTTACCTAATTTGTAGAATTTTCTAAACACATTTGATCTCTGTGAAGGTCTTATACAGAGTCTAATGAATGTTACAAATTAGGTAGAGATAAATTATGACATCAATGCACCACTGTAAGGATCTTGTGTGAGCGCAGGGACATATTTCATGGCTTTAGCTTAATATGAGCTGAGGTATTGTGTCTTTTGGTCTCCATTCTCCTGCAGCTATGTTGGGTTTTCTGAGGAGGTATATTTCTTTTTGTTCTGGTGGTCTTTCTCACTTGGGGGCCAAATAGTGTTCTAACAGTTTTCCTGGTGTAGCCAATCTTCAATTATATTTTTGTTATGGTCTTGGTGGTTTGTTACTGCATTAGCCTTTTTTAAAGAGTAAGATCTCTGGTTTTAGAGCCACTGAAGGTATATTTCTTTTATCATCAGGTGGCTACGAGTATGGCCATTCCTCGTGTTTGGAACCAGTTCCAGCATTGGACTTGTGATTTCTGGCTGAGCAAATCGACATTATA
>JAOBRC010477455.1:0-11748 GCA_027575255.1 Scolionema suvaense
ACCTAAGAGCCAAGATTCAGCATATTTCCTCATTTTTGCATGATGCAAATTGGCTCCAGTCAGAAAATATGCTGGATCCGCCCCTGTTTCCTCCGTTGACATGCCAAATTTAGCCTACCGCACTATGACAATGACGTCATCACGCTCAGGGCTTGGCACCCCTAAAATTTCTTTTGCAGAAATATACTCCTGAATAAATTCTAGGAAAAGTCATGAAGTTTCATGACTCTCGCTAAAGTTGTTAAAACGATATTTAAAAACGTTTAGTAGTATGGATAGGGTTAACACGCTGAGTGCTGCAGGATTTGACAAAATCGCCGCATTTCCAGAAAAAAAAATCAAAATTTTATGACTTTCGCAGACACCAATCAGGACAGGCAGGGCGACTTATTGAGCTGAAATTGGTTCAAAATTTAATTTTCTTTCCGATGCACCTAGCAGCTTTGCCTAAAAATATTTAGAAGAGCTTGAAATTGGGCTGTAAAGATTGGTGCTAGAAAATGGTCCCAAAAACGATAATACTGGTTCCCCGCACGAAACATGTTAAAAACGTCTGTGATTGGAGCTACTCACTTCCAGGTTCAGTCGGTTTATAAGTAGGAAGTGGGGAAAAATCTGTCACGTCCATGTAAATCTTTACTGTAGATCATTGCAAATTCTTGCAGGGTAACTATAAATAAATGTATGTAAACGATATATGCCGAAACTACAACATACCTGAACTTGGGACTTTCTAGTAACCCACATGCAACACAGCAAAATACGACCAATTATATTTTCAGTTATATTGACATTACTATGAAGTCGTTGTAGTGCATTTTCATGATGAGACCATTGTAGTGCCTAATGATCAGCTCAGTCGTCAAGCAATTAATTATAAGCAATTGTCTGTATCTGAAGAATGGGCTCAAACAGCGTGCTTACAAATGCAAGTTCGCAAAATAATTCCAGGCAATTTCATGCATCGGTATGTCAAAGCATGGATTGTTCGTAACCCTACAATTTGAGATACTTCTGCTATATCCAGCTAAGAGTTTGCTTTGAGTGCTTGCCTAAGGCAAGTTAAATTCTGGGATGCAAACAATAGTCTTCCCAGAGAAATTTTTTATGCGTATAATTCAGCTTCCTAGTTTCAGGGATGCGCAGTGTTGCTTAGGAATGAAGCAGTCCACGGTAATGATACCCATAACTACCCATCATGTCTTGAAAATGACAAAGCGTCGTTTTCCAAATTGTCAGAGACAGATAGTAGGATTAAGTCTTTCACTGGCTCATGATTTTTACTGCATCAGCCTGATTGCAGTCTCCACTAGAATCACGTTTGCACAGAAATTGCTCAGTTTTTAGCTACAAATCTCTTCTTTCAAAACTACAAAACCCAGTCCATAATCTGTAGTTTGCGTCGGGTGTTTCTATGGCAACTTCATGGATTAGCAATGGTTTGTGTTGAATGAGCGCTATATTAGAAGATCTTTTGAAATGATAATTGGCGTTAATGTGCTCATTATGGTCTAATTATCAAGCGCAGAATGCTGGGAGAGGTAACAGACATAGCAACAGAGTGAAGCACTCTGCACTTGGTTGATGGGAAACAGGCATTAATGTATTATGCGAAAAATCTGCGACGTTTTGCACGCATCCTGACCCTCTGATTGTCATGTGTATGTCTGTTAATCCCAAACCTTCCCAAACCCAGGGGAGGAGTCCGTTGGCGAGGCCTACTTTCCACCATCTTTGTTCAACGCAAGACTGGACTGCGTACTCTTGTGGTCCGAATTGCTTCTTCCGTTGTGTGACTGGCTGTGGGTCAAGCGAGGAGCATCTAGGATTTCGGGACGTTTTCTTCACTATCTATTCTGTTGCTGCGGTTATCATGACGCACGTGAATTCATTGGGGTGTGGCTATCAAGCTGGTTCGTTGAGCTCTTTAGCCACCTCACCTAAAGGCATTACTTTCATTTATTCAGCATAAAAAGATAAACACAATACACAAATGGTAAAAGAGTGAATGATCCACTCACTTGGCATCAATGCGTTATTCTCAAACTATGTTTATGGTACATGCACGTGAAACGAAATCAAAAAATGGACAACAACATAACTAGAGCAAATTGATCTTTGGTGCAAAACAAGGGTGGTGGAGCCAAAAAAACAAAAGCAAGATAGAATCCGATTTGCAAAAATACCATCTTCAAATATTGCAAAAAATATGGAACGTCCTTGAGCATTTAATATGCCTTTTACAATCAGTTCCTTTTGTATAGTATGGTATACATTACTACTATACAGTGACAGTGACAATCCAAGACTACCGATATGTCATTGTCAATTTTATCAGAAATGGTGCAGAGGAGTTGCTGACGTTCATTTGTGCAGAAGGGACGACGGTGGAGAAACTGGTCCGTTGATCAGTCTTCCAGCTGAAAAATCGTGATTAAAACAGTGCACACGCAAGTCACGGAGATCGACTCAAACTTTATCGAGTAAGGCAACCGTTCCACTTGTAAATATTTCCTACCTCTGGACATTCAGTTAAAAAACGGGTACGTACTGTATAGATGTGTTTATGTACAGCCGTGAGGTATGTAGTAAAAGAGCGTTTTAGTTTTGTAAGAGTAAGCGTGTTTGATCAATCTTGAGTGAGGACGTATTTCTAAACTCACTTCAACTACAATCTCGGACAAAATAAATTGGCCCTTCGTTCAACATCAAACCAAGTCAAAGTATTTGCCCCTCCCCCGGGAACAATGATGTAAAGATGGCTTAATCCTCGCAACTCCAGAGCATGGCTGCTCACAGTGGGCTTGATAAGTTTGATCCTGATGATCACCGAGCTGGTGTGTATGACGCGTTCGTTGATTTCTGTGAAACATTTGAGTATGAATATGCTGCGATCGCAAAAGAGCCTCTTCCAAGAATAAAAGATGCAGTCGCGTGGATCAAACAGAATAAGCGCAAGATTTCCATTCGTTTAGGAATTTACGAAAGGACTTTTAAGAGGCAGTTTCTCAGGATGAGAGAAGTACTGTATCATTTTCCACAATGATAAACAAGTTAAAAGAGCACTATCAGCCAACTCGTAATAACACCATATATTGCACCAACCTGAGAATGAATCCTTTGATATTTCCACAAATCCTGCTGACGAATCCTTCAGTATTTTCATTAACCCAATTAGTGAAGGGTGCCCACTATCCCTACTACTGAAGGGGAGGGGGTAAATTTATCCCCACACCATAAAAGGCTTACTTTCAGCTTTTAGGACCTAAAAGGACCATAGATATGTCACCCCTAACAAATTCTAAAATTTCGTGTGAAAAAATCGGTGCAAACCCTCCCAAATTGCTAACGTCATCATTTTTTCCGCTGATTCCACCAAAAAGTTAGTACTATTTTAAAAATGATGTAACTCCTGAACAACACATCTTAGAGAGGCCATAGAGAGAACTGATCTAAAACATCTAATATAGGAGTGTCTGAAAAAGCTTAATTCACGTGTATAAATTATGCACTTTTGTACAATGACGTCATTAACTATGCATAATTTAAAACTTCGTTTTTTACCATATCTTGACGTCACATTATCCGATATTCCTCAAATTCGCAGAAACTGTTGCTTTTATGCATTGAACGTCGCTGACGAAATTTCATGTCAATTCGTTTTTAGTAGTTCTTAAGTTATAACGATTTTAATTCATAAGGACTTTGTGGGAAAGTTAAAAAAGTGAGACCACTGCCTGACAAAAGGCCCATATCTCCTGAACTGCTTACCCTATTAGAACAAAATTTTCACAGATTGATTCCAAGTAAATTTAGATCACTCCTTCATTTTCTTTATTTTCGACCAGTTCTGAAGGTGTGGGTAAATTTACCCCCATCCCCCGGCCACCTTCATGAATCGGGTTAGTAGGGCCAAATAGGAAGCCATTGGTTGTTCCTTTTCATGTGCTCATGCTAATTGTTCAGTAAAAGATGTAATTATGCGGGATCAACTCATCATTGGAAGAACAAATGAAGGTATTTGGGGCAATGCTCTGCACAATCAATGGCAGCTAGCATAACTAATCACAAATGGTAGGAAACTAGAGGCAGCAACCACCTGCCTCAGCAGACCAGCACATATCGCGTGAAAAAGGCTGGTAAATAATTAAAAAAAGCAGAAATAGAGTCCAAGCCACACTCTCCAGAGCAGCGAACAGCACCCCTAAGTTCTGATAAATAGAAATGTGTCTGATGCTCCTCCCGGGTTTGCAAAGAGGAAAGAAATGTCCTGGTTACAAGATTACTTGCTTTGATTGTTGCCATCATGGCCATTTTCGCGGAGTCATAGTGTGAAAAAAATAAAGCAATGTCAGGCCATACCAAGAAGGCTAGCAGATTCTTTTTCCGATGACTACTCTAACAGCAGCACGTGGTCATCAGATTCTCCTTTATTTCACAACCGAATATGACTCTGAGTGGGAACTGATTTACTTACTCGTCCTATTCAACTACCATCCGCACAAGCACGTTCAGTCAATCGAGAGCAACGCATGCGTCACCGTCATTTGCCAGCTGCGAGACGTGTGGGTTCTGTACGTCATAAACTCCGGTCGATGGTTCGCAAAGTTCATTAGTCGTCCAGTTACAAAGTCAGTCTAATTATCCAAGAGCAACATACGACAGCCGCTGCTGACACAGGTGCCAACATTTCTGTTATATCACAGTGGAATGTCACACAACTAAAACTACCAGTTATTCCTACACGAATTTGAATCAAACCTTATCTTCAAAACCAAAGTGCATTAGCCTCCCCCCCCCCCCCCCGGTATGAATAGGGTGAAATAACCACAATCAAGATTGTAGGCCGAAATAGATCGCATGGTTCAAGCTGGTATGATAGAAGAGCACGTAGGCCCTGCCCTATGGGTATATAACCCTGTCATGGTACCTAAGGTAGACTAGAAATAGTCGCTTCGAACTCAAAAATAGTTCCTAAAATCATCAAGTATACTTTTCCTTTACCCATGTGCAATATCAAGCAAAGCGACTTGAAGTTGGTGGGATATGATTGGCAGGTAGGCGTTCGCTGTTACTAATAACTCTGGGGGTCGCGTATTTCTCCTTATGAAGCCTATTCAGCAAATTATTTGCGATGAATATCTGTGCTACCTGTCAATTAAAATGAACTGCATTGAAACATTTACCCCCCGACAATTACCTTATGTACTACCATCCTGAAGATAACAATAGGAAACCATCAAGCGTTGATGAGACTCTAACAACTAAAAGATAGATTGCGAAATTTCATCGCAACCAAGAATATCTGGTTGCTCTATGGATATATAAAGTGACATTGTGCCGAAAATACTAGTCCCTTTGTGGGTTTATCAGCCAGAATGCAGCTGCTTATTGGATGGAAGTTGCTGCGTAGTGAATATGTTGGAGTTGGAAGGGCTATGCTAGTCTATACCTAAGGATGATGGTCTACTCATCGCTGTGGACTTGGGAAATGTGAGCAAAACTTTAAAGGATACAAACATACCAGAAATAGACGACATACGAGATCAGCTTGCAGGATGCAAGGTGTTTTTGAAACTAGATATTCGTTCAGCATTTCACCAACTACAACTGGGACAAGATTCACGCTTCATTACGGTCCTTCATTTTGGAGGCAAGCTCGTGCGGTACTGCTGAGTGTACCAATGGGTGCTAAGACCTCCTCTGTCGAACTAAATGGAGCCCTTTGCTTCCTTTTCGCCGAGATAAAGAACAACCATGAGATTCGCGATGACCAAATTGTAGTACGCACAAGTCGTAAAGAACACGACGCTATCTTGTCACAAGTTCGCGAACCCACACATATCACAGGTATGACCCTGAATCCTGAAACATGCATATTTGACGCGGACGAAATGCCTTTCGAGGGACTCCACATTACTTGTGAAGGTATTAAACCTGACCCAGAGAAGGTCTAATCACTCCAGCAAGCGTCTCCGCCCAAAAACAAGAGAGGACATCATGTCATTCCTGTGAATGATTCAATCCAATGGTGAGTTCCTCCCTGATCTTTAAAAAATTATGAATCTGAGGGCCTTGACGAAAAATCAAGTAAAATTTATTCAAAAGAATAGAAGAATGTTATCAAGAGTTCAATCAGTTAAAGGAATCATTTTGTGAGATTACTCTCCTGGCGAGATTCTTTGACCTGGCATTGCCCACACATATCTACGTAGATGTGCATTAAAGTGGCTTATCTGCCATCCTCGCACAGGAGGCAACGTCAAATTCAGCTCATCCAGTGGCCTTTCCTAGCAGAACCACAACTGACGTTGAAGGACACTACCGACAGCTCAATCGTGAAGCCGCGGCCATTGACTTTGGACTGTGCCGCCTCCGTCAATATTTAGTTGACAAGCCAACCGTAACAGCTTTCACTGACAACAAACACCTGATCACTGTTTTCTCCAGTGCTCGGTCAGGTTCGATCAGAACTGGACGCATAGAACGTTGCCATCAAGATATTTCATTCCGTGTCACGTGGGAAAACGGGAAATACAACCCTGCCGATTTTCTGTCGCGTGCAACGTTGATAAATGCGATTCAATCATCTACCACAGCTACTGAGAGACGAAACAAAGGAGTTAGAAAAAAGTGCGTGGTTCCTTCAGTTCTCACCATACACTGCGGCTCTTTCTTGAACTGCAATTATCAGTGCATCAGAACTTATCGAGTGCCTTAAACGAGGTCACATACCAAATGCAGACTCAAATTTCGATCCGTACAGAAAAATTCTCCACGAGATAACAATACACGCCTTTTTTATAAGCACCAGTAAATCGAAAATGAATCACGGTGGTCCTTAAATTTTTGGCAATTCCAGCCTCAACTGGTGCTTACTAGGTGGTGCTTATTTAAATCATCCATGAATCATCTAAATTGGTTAAAACAAGTCTTCAAGTGAACTTGTCAGACTTTTGCACTGAGTACACTATCTAGTTCTAGTACACTATCTTGTACACTATCTTACTGTAAGCAGTGGAATTATTGTGCTTTGAGAAAATCAAGAACAGTTTTTCACGAAAGGCTAACTAACGAGAAAAGAAATTAATTAAGAGAATAAGTGAGCTTGAGGCTGGGGTGGTGCTTAGCCGGTGTGTAGATATGTGATGAAATCGAGGCTGGTGGTGCTATAAAAAAACCTTGTATCTGATGAAAGACTTATTCTGAAGACAGATCAAATAATACTACCAAAAGGTCTGTGGCAACCCACCGTAGATGAAGCTCATTAAGGCACACATCCAAGCATGGAAAGCATAAAGCGTAGGCTTCCGTCACGTTTCTGGTTGCCGCAAATGAACTCCTCATCAAACAATGCTTTTGGTCACGCCTTTGCGAACAAGCTAACACTGATCTCTTCAGACCAATGTCGAACGGAAAACACATCTTAGTAGTACAAGAGAGAAACACCAGATGTCCAGCTGTCGACATAGTTCCCTCGTCAGTTCTATCAGCGCTTGTCGACATCTTCAATTAATACGATGAACCTGGACAACATCGTGCCGACAATGGATCACCCTTCATCCGTGTTTACCATCCTCAGGCAAATCCATTGGAGACATTTATGAAGCCGCCGGGGAAGGCCATGAGAGCAGCCTTTTTGAAAAGTGCGATCCTAATAAAGTGCCGAAAGATCTCCTTGTATAATATTGCACTAAACCATATCCAGCAACTGGACTCACTCCAGGAAGTATGTTTTTCAGAAACAGCTACCATGCCGAATTCCCCCCACAAACTGTAACGAAGCATCAGGCAAACAATACATATTATCGGGACAAGCAGTAAAGATCTTATCGTCGTGATGCTGTGAACTCATCAAAGCGTCGTGTCTTAATGCAATTTATACAGGGCGACTCAGTTTAGGTGCGTAACCAATGTTGCACAAGGAAATTCGAAGCATTACTTGAGCCAGTTCCTTACCATGTATGTGATGCCACCAACATGGGGTTACTCTGCAGAGAGTATCTGATCAAAAACTGATTCAGTGACATAAAGCTGTGCCACGGAAAACATAAATACTGCATAGATGTCACACCACAACGATCAAGATGTTAACTATGAAAGGTCAATGTACCTGACACGCCGGTGCATGGGGTTCCTGACGATGGTACAAACATTGTTTTAGCAGAGGCTCGCCTACCACAACTGCCTGACAATCACCAGAATCAACAAGAAAGTTGTTTGATATATTTCCATTCACCCGTAACAGCTTTTGTCAAGCCGTTGTATTTTCTTCTGTGGAGAAAATGACTTTGAATGCTGATCTATAGGAAAGAAAGGCATTTTGCAAGACATATACCATCGTCCGTGGAGCGGCACAAAACCTAGGGTCATTCAACCCAAAAAAGTTAAAATGATGTCTTCCCTCTTTAAACTTCCTAGCAGCAATAGCACATATTTCCCTAAGCTAAGGCTTCCTTAGTGTCTGTTATCATCTATGTTCGAAGATAGCGTAATTTAAGATTTTTGTAAAAAAGGTGACTTGATAAAAAGCCGTGAAATATCGTAGATCTCCATAGGTCTCAGTCCTGTGAAATCACGAGCAATAAACCCAAAAAAGGATTAACTTATCTTGAGTATGTGCCTATGTCACAGGTCAGTTCTCAGTAGGAAGTGTCAGCTGTGTATGCTCATAAATATTGTTCCTATAACAGGAGATGTGGCGTGCAGATGAACTATAAAGGAGTGCAATAATGAAACAGTTTCAAACCGTATCGAAGTGTTTCAAAAGCAAATGAAGAAACCACTTGCGTAAAATCCGACCAGAGAGCCTGTCATCACATCAGAGGTCTGTGTTTCACAAATTGAATGTATTTTTTGTGGTATATGAGGTGATTTTGTGAAACATTTTCAAACATTTTAATGCACAGAAAACCAAGACGGAGGGTTTGTGACGGAGGGTCACAAATACTACGGAACAACAGCACATATGGTCAGGAATAGTCATCTTAGAACCATGAGCATTTGACAGCAAGTTAGCACCATATGGAGCCTCAACGGTGGAACATCTTCACATCTAAGTATATAGATCCACCACAAAAATCGTGAAGATGGACAATGCCTCTTTCCTATCTACAAGGTGAAGTTATGTTTGATCAATTGCATGAGCAGATGCACTGCGTGCTCCATTTTCAGCTTACTAGCCTTCATTCAAGACCCTTACTTCATGCTTCGTGGAGGGTTTTTGTATCAGAGCCCGTGTTGTTGTCCAGCTAGTTTTCGAAGCTCTATTGTTGGCTATTTATGCACCAGCTGTGAGAGCAAACACGTTGCGCAATTTATCACAGTGACAGTGAATAGAAAAAGGTATGCGTATAGAATGTGCTGATTCAGTTCTGGTAAGACCGTGTTAAGTTGACAATCTGATATGTGCAAGCACCCGTACCTATAAAATTACCAGGCATGGTATAGTATTTCACTATCGAAATATTGTGACCATGAGTTCAAAGTCGTGCCAGGGTATTTTGGAACAAGTCATAAAATGCTGCACGTCTTCTTTTTAGTTCTTCAAAAGGTTTCCCACCTAACTATTTCACTCACCTACACATACCAGGTTATTAACTTATCATGACCCAATCTGCACTTGTGTATATAATAAACGAACGAATAAAAACCACTAGACGGCAAATTGCTCTCCAGTGCAAAGACCCTGTACGATGCTTTACATCGTGAGGGTTTTGAACTAAGACTAGTTACATCATGAAGTGTAGGCGTCTGGGATACGACAGGCGGCATTGATCGCTAATTATCATGTGAAGTTTATTTTGCCAGGTTGACTTCACCAGTTAATGTCTTATTCAAGAACTTTCGGTGCGACAGACAACAAATGCCATTAGGTGACATGCATGTAGCTAGCAAAGCGCTGTGAGGCATTTCCTATGGTGGTACGCCTGTCCCGACCCCGAAATGCACATAGAGACAAGAGGGCATGTGCTTGCCTCAGGGAACTAATGATCAATATTGTCAGTGTTTTCTCTACATGGCTAGCAGCCCACTTTGCAAGTCAGTTTTTGTCTTCAAATTTGTAGTAGCTAGCTACAACCGTGTGCGAAATATTGTTAGAATTTGTGATTGTTTCACTCAAAATTATCTTCTTTTTATACCAGCGATCTCAACTTGTTGAATCAAGTAAAATAGTGAGAGGATACTTCTTTGAAGGTGTCCACGGTTTCAAAGCATATTCCGTTTACCCTAGCTACAAGGTTTCATAATATAGTATCATTTCATTCCTCCCCTCTTCCCACCCCGTAAACAATGTTTTGATTTGGCAATGACCTGCAGGGCTCCCGTAGCCAATCCTGAAACATTGTCATCAGGGGGAGGAGGGGGATAATGCAATGCAAAGTACACTTAGAGGTGCAGAATTCTGAAGAGTCCATTTTTCTAAACTATTTTGCACACGGTTGTCTTCAAAATTTCTGTATCTTAGAAATGTACATGTACATGGGCGAAAAATTGCATGTTGTCACTGATCTACTTGTGATATAAAAGTTATTATTTCGTTGCCAGATCAATATTTTGTTATTGGTATATGCGTTTTGTCTGCGACCTTTATTAGGAGAAGAATGGGAATTGTTTGCTTCATAAGAGGGGCAATGTTTAGCGAGCAATATACTCCATGGCAAGTGTATGCAACTGCGCAACATCAGGAGTACATGATTTGCACATCTATTGGATTTGCTATGTATGCTGGCATATAAAACTACTGGCAAGCATACCCTCTCACTGATTTCACCATTGTAAGGGAGAAAACACTGTATATTTATTATTTCAAAGCAGTTACCACTAAGGTAGAGCAATCAAGAAGAGCTATCACCTAAGGTCATTGACGACAAGGTAGCTATATGGTAGTCATGGTATGCAAGTTGTTTGTTATCAATCCTGAGAGCCAGATCTACTGCTTTGTGGCTAGCTATAGCTACCTTAGCTCGTGAGAGCTGGATAGCTGAAACCTATAGCTAGCCAGGAGTCAGTATAAATTTTGTGTTTGTATGTTTGTATTTTGTCTCGTCTGTTAAGCGAGGGTTTGTGCCTATCCTCACATGTTTTGAAATGGGCACTGCTGAAATTTTTTGTCAGAGGAAAATAGCTTGCTAGTTCGCAGTAGTGAAAGAACTGTTAATAGCATAGTTCATACTTTCCTTGTCGGGCGACAACCGTTGATTTTAGAAAAAGGAAAAATATAGTAACTTTGTTTCTTAAACGATTATCGCCCGACAACCGTCAGTCGAGAAGTATAAGGATAAGAATAACATAGTTTGATACTTTACTTCTCATTTTGCAAACGGTTGTCGGGCGACAAAAAGAAAAAGGAAAGAGAGTAGATTTTCTTACCTAAACGGTTGTCATCCGACAACCGTCAGTCATAAGGATATAGGAACATTTTGATACTTGCTCTTGATTTCGGAAACGATTGTCCGGCGACAATCGTTGATACTAGAAAAAAGAGAAGTAATAGAATTTCTTTCCTTGAAGGGGCCGTATCCGATAGGGTGGGTGAAAATCAAAAAATGAGGAAAAAATAGTATCAGTCGCATGGAAATACTGCCATCTAGTGGTCTGTAAAGTTTTTCGCCCGTAGCCGTCGCAGTTGCTGAGATATTAGCGTTTTTTGTATCGTTCTTGAATTTTGGTTATCCACAAGAAATTCGAAGGCGTCCAGCTTTCTTGTTCAGAGTCTGCCCCTGCCGCTGTGCGAAAGTGCCGCGG
>JAOBRC010477566.1:0-18902 GCA_027575255.1 Scolionema suvaense
CCAAGAATAAGAACAAGAATCGCAATGAAGGATTCCAAAAAAGACGTCAAAATAGTAAGTCAAGTAGAGAAGAAAAAGTCAGTTGTGGGAATCACTTTGCGGTTACGTAATCAACAGCAGAACATACTATACTAGCATCATTAAGATCGTCAGAACCATACAAAAGTTTGGTGGCTTGATTGGCCGCTAAATCCTGTGGATTCTGGTGGAATTGCATTGCATCATGATGTTTTCTTTCTGTGTTTGCTTTGTTTCATGATACCTCATGTGTGCTTTTCTGACTAACTATTCGCAATTGTTGTAGTGGATCATTACTATTTTCAGATCATTTTTAATTCCACCCAATGGATCTGATTTTTAGGGAATAATGACTTTAGTCTAAGAAAGTAAGCGATCGTGTTCATGTTAAGGTACTGGTTGTGTCAATGATGGTAAAGGATGCATTGTAAATCTGAAATGTCCAGATTCCTCACGTTTCTATCCAAGCAGTACCACGGGACCTCCAAAACAACAGCAATAATGTGTTTTGATGTCATTCACCCTTCTCACTAGTAGCACAATACGTGAATAATTCCCCTATTCTGTGGCAGCTATATTCATGCTTTGTGGTACTGTAAAGTTGGTTTACCCACTTCCTCGCTACTTGCCATCTTAACTGACTCATCCAGGACTGCCTTTCAGAAAATTTGATCATGCACCTCACATACAAATTGGCAGCGTCCATTCGTGCCTTCTTTTGCGCTCTAATAATCAAAATATTAAAACTAAATGGGTAATGCATTTCATTTCGGTCCTGTTGCCTGCACAGCACATAATCATCATTATTGTGATACACACTCCCTTGCAAAACGTAACATCTGCAGAATGATAGCACATGTGAGCATGAAATTTCAGCTGATAAAATGTGGGCTAAGAAATCGGGAAAAGCCTGTCTTTTGGCCTGCATCAATGTTTGGAATTAAAGATAGTACTCCTCCCTATCCTCAAAATGTGGGATTGTAAGAAAGTTTATCTGACGTGCATGGCACTCTCACCATTCTCATGTGTACAACCAGCTGTTGGAAATATGATATATAAACGCTGCAGAGAATTTCCGTTCGTCTCTGTGTCATGTGAAAATTGAATGCTAAGATGAATTATATTATCAGCTTTACTTTCTTATGTTTGTTTATGAAAATTGTTAATCTGTGTTGTCATCACTCTCTTGTGTGATTTGCATTGGACGTGTTTAACGCTGCAGAGTGGTCTTCATTGAAATGAATCTATGTATTTTATCACTTGCAGATGATTTTGATGAAGATTTAAAATGTTAGAAGGTGACGTAGATGTTTTTCTTTATGATAGTAGTCGGTTATCATTAACATGTTAACTACTGTACGATCCTGTACAAAGAGCTTCTGCCAGAATTTGTAACCCTCTGCGATAACTGCATTATACTCATTTCTATAGAAGGCTTTTTGGGGTTTTGTAGCTTGGTGGTGCTCCTTCCATAACTTCTATGCTATAAATGTGATTAAAAACCTTTGCATGGATGTTAAAGGAACCCTTTTGGACAGAATTGGCTCGAAGTAAATAATTTTAAGTTAACTGCTGAAAAGCGATGGTATACCTACCAGTGCTCTAAATATGTAATATTTTGATTCAAAATGCCAGCATTCAGAAGGTAGAGCAACTTGTAAGCAGAATTTTTAATAGTTTATCCCACAATAAATCTGCATACTGGTTTGATCCTGGTGAAATCCACAGAGCATATGTTAGTGGAATACTTAACTGTACAAATATTTTCGTGGTGATGTATTTTATGGGGGTCGTAGCGCCAATATGAAGGCATTGAGTACAAATCTCAAAATATTCTCTTCGAAACTCTATTGGGGACAGTTCCATTTACAGATGTGCCATTTGGTCCAGGTAGGAAGTGCTGATGATAGCAAGGTTGGATGAATGAAAGACTGGTAGTTGCTTCAACGTTTTGTTGATTTCTGTTCTCATACTTTTTAGTTATACCCTGCAAACTGTGGCAGTCATGTTGTAATGCATTACCTATCCAAAAAAAAATAAAAACATGGCTGCAATGACTGATGCAACAGTGGGTGTACTTATCATGCATTGTGAAAGTTCTGACCTACGTAGTGGTTGGTTTTCTACTCTCTCACCTAAAAATAAATCCTTACCATCATTCCGTGTTGATCTTGATCGTTATAACATTCCTCTGTTGGGTCTATTCCTGCCTGCATGGATGTTGGTACTGACTTCGCATGGCCAGTGTGTCCGCATGATGAACATCCTTGATGCACCATTGGATTGTGTTTTGCTATGCCTAATCTATTGTCATGAACAAGCTGTCTCTATTGACCTGCCTTGTGTGGGTGGCCTGATTTGGGGTATTCATCTATTTCCTACTGTCCAGTTTTGATTACTTGTCTTAGAAGTTCCTCAATAGTATAATTGCTTTGCCTGTTGACATCAACTCAATTGTCATCATAGGACCATAGTGGCTGCCTGACTGAGGATAGTCAAGCTTTGTGTTATTTTCTCCATGTGCTCATCATCACAGGACCCACACTTGCTGTGAGTCGGCTTGCATTCCATTCTGTCAGACAGCCCTGTCAATTTGTCGTCCGTGATCGATTTTATTCCCCAAATGTTCAAGCATAAATCTGGTTCTGGATTTTCTGAATTCTTTGGAGTACGCTCTGCCAGTGATGGGGCGTTATTGTTCGTGTGAAGTCCACTATTTAATGTTATGGGTACGATCGTTCATGGGACACTGCAATAAAGGAGAAGGAATGGCACCTTCTGTATGTGCTTGTCTGTAGGAGGACAACTAATGTTAGAGGATGCCAATTGTGACCATCATAAATATGCTGCTCAGTGTTATAGGCATCTAGATTTGGTATTTAGGTAATGTAGAGCCATACACTGCCTTTGCTAGCTCAGGTCATTCAGCTGTAAATTCCATAAATATCTGCTGGGGCTATTTCTAGCCATTTGATCTATTTAAAGTTTATTTTTCCAATAAGCTTTGGAAGCCTTGTTCAAAAGCGTGCGTTGGTCGGACGTCACGATATGTTGATCAAAAAGTTCCAGTGATGTATATGTTATCTTCCTAGAGAGGACGTTTCTACTATATTTTACAGGTTTCATATAAACCCACTCTCATAATTGCACTGCTGATTGGTTAAATGATGAAGGAAAAGAATCTGTGACTGCATGCCGTAGTTCAATTTCATAAGTAGTTTAGTTTTTGTAAATCTAGAAACTGCCTTTACGTCATAATTTTAGGTCCTAAGATTTGTGCAGCCAGGGTTAGGCGTTTCAAGGATTATAGTAGTGTGTTTCTCTCAGATGTATAGTGCTTTAAACCATTTCAAATCTATGGAGTATAGCTTCGGGAACTTATGGCCATTACTTGTTAGAGATTATAGAGCGTTTTTAATGGTAAAGTTGTCTTTATTCTAAAAGCCGATGAACCTACTTTCAATGGCAAGAATATCAATATCAAATTAAGGCCTCCTTAGTTTACCTTACAGCTTGCAGTCGTTTTCACTTAGTAAAGAGTATCAGGATGGGAGTCCAGCCAATTTCCATAGTCTGTAGGGTTATAAGTTTGCTCTAAGGATGCATGGGTCAAGCTTCAACGCTCTTATCCCTCATCCATGGCTGTGAATTATGACATAGATTTTGTCTGTTTTTCTTGCATTTAGACATGTGATAAAAGCATGCGTCAAGATCAATTGCTTGACACAGTATATCAGTGCGGAGATTTCTGTTGGCGGTGATCGGCTGTGTGTGGGGCCTTCAGTCATCTTTAAGATAATCCTATATAAAGACATGCCTGTTTGCATTCTCTATCAGTCTTTCTGTATACTAATGCTTACTTCATATCTGGTGCAATAGATGTGAATCTGCATTTCAGATTGGAGATGAATAAAAGTGTTATCATTCTCAAAAGTTGATGGGTGTAACTTGCAAAACGTTTTTGTTAGTGCCATTATGGAAAGCTTTCGATGTTTTAAGAGTTGTTCGCTCGATCCTATGAAGTCAAATCAGACAGGAGATTAGAAAAGAGTGTAGTACCTCATCTGCAGTCATTTTAAATAGCTCAGTAGTTTGGAACATACTGTCTTAGAAACTCTGAACAGGAAATATGCTTTGCGAAAAATTTGACCAGTTATTCTAGTACTTTGTGTCTGAGGTTCATGTATTCGACATGCTACCTCATACTTTCTAATATGTCTAATACATTTAATTGCTGTGTAGAGGAGAGAAAACTACACCATCCCATCTTAAAATGAGAAGGGAAACAGCCATGAATCCATTTATATGGGACATTGCCACCAATGAGGAGTTTCTACTTGCTATTCAGTTAGCGTGCCAGGCGGCATATATTTTTATGTCAGGGTCCTGTGTTCACACTTTCAGGGGCTTATCCATCTGATGAAAAACATCTTATTGGCATAAGTGATGTGGCAAACTTGTTGACTTTTCAGAGAAGTTATGCACAAAAAATTTGGCACAAAAAATTTCTGAACAGTTGGTCCGTTGTTGTTGAGCACCCTATGTCTCTGGACAATCAGAAAAGAAATGACACGCTAAAAATATGCCAAAACTCAAAAAGACTTGTACAAAAGTCTGGAGATTCTCCAACATGCTTTAATGTCCTTCTGAAGATTGCTTAATAATGCTAAGGCAGTCAGTTTTGCAGCAGTCTGATCAGTAGAACATAGCATGATAAAACAATGAAAATTCATTGTCTTCAGATAAACAGGATGAGGTCCTAGCTGTCCCCTGCAACTTAGGGGTAGAATTTTAATGCCAACTTGTTCATTACATGAAGCCTTGTGTATGCCAAGTATAAAGTCTGTTGCTGGTTCCAATCTTAAAAAATATTGAAGATGGGTTAGAATCTGCCAATCACTTGCCTTGTATGAGGAGCCCCAAAAACTTCCCATTCTTAATAGGGTTAAATGTAGGCCATCTTTTATGTTATGTTATGAACTGAGTCCATCTGTTGTGTCAGTAAAATGGTAGTCATTTTCCCTATTGATATCCACAGTTGGAAATTGGGGGAAAAATACTATTTTTTTTATCAAATCAAGGTGACAAGTCGTAGTAATGTACAAGGAATGGTTGTCTGTTTTGGATTGGGGAAAAATATTTGTGAAAAAAACATGTTTGGAAGTGAGCAGGAATGGATTATACCTCTTCCCAAATTAAACAACATCGTTTGATCTGTTATGGCCACAAACTCACTCTAGACACATGAAAGTTTTTTATAAATCTGCTGCGCAATTTTTTTTTTGTATCAAAGATTTTTAGACATTGACTCATGTTCGTATTGATTTTATGTTTTGTATTTTGGTGTCATGGCATCTAATTTTGGTGGTACTTCTGGTGCATGTGTTGGTAGTAACCGTCACTAATGAGATAGTTGTTATGTATATGTGAAGTCGTCCAATCTGGTAGTGGAGGTTATGATTGTGCAGACTTTGCTATTCTACCTCTGATCTGTGGGGGCTACAAAAACTAATTGACTAGTCATTTCATCTTTTAAATCCTTTCAACTTCCCAACTTAATAAATCTGTGTGCTCCTTGATTACATTCTCATTCAGATATATATTAACATCTTGTCATCACTAATCCCTTTGCTATTGCTCTCTGTAGAAGTGGAGCTTGAAATAAATATTTCTTAGTTCATGGGCTGTTCAATAAAGCATGCAATCTTTAGTGGTTGCCATGTGTCTGGCTCATGAAGTGGGCAGTATTAGCCTACTATGATCTTTTATCGGTTTTGCCCACACAGAACTCTCTGGTGAATTATCGGGAATTCAACTCATTCCGTCTAGGCAGGATGACATAATCATACATCGGAACGAGTTCTCACGTGACATTGGCAGCATTTTGATCAACTCAATCTTGCTAGCTAGTGAACTCCATCCAACCTTACCTAGCCAGCTTATAATAATGTGCTGTCCTCTTTGCGGTTCCCCATGCCCATCTGTAGGGCATTATTTTATGTACAATAATATCTAAATGAACGTGTTGTACTTTTGTTACTTTGTATTCTTTCAATCTTAGCTTTCGCATTGGAGTTTTGATTTTTTAAGTTACAGGTCAGAACATTGCGACCTGAAACAGATTTTTTACTGAGCATGCTTAATAACCTCATTGCTTTTCACCCTCTTGAGGTCTTTGTGACTTGTAGTGATGCCTATGTACCCTAGTCAGTTTTGATCCTGGCGCCACTTTTTTTTGTTTTTTTCTTCTTGTCTCACCGCCCTACGCAAGACTTGTATATTAGTTGTCTTCATAATTTGTGTATCCTGTCATTTCTCTTTGTATTCTATGTTTTTATTATATTTTCTTTATATTCGAGTGAGTATGGCATTGACACTAGCTGAGGGTTTTTTTTTACCCTTTATCAGTGCTTTTGTTATGAATAAAGAAAAAGATTACTTCTTTGTTTCATTTTTGTGTTTGCAAAATTTGTGCTTGAATTGGTCTATAATGCTCTTCGTGCAGCCTTTGCTTTTTTGAGATGGTACAACTTTGCTTAAAAGTGTATTATTCTATTCCTGTCTAACAGTAACGTGCAGTAAGCAACTTTTTGGAAGTACATTTGAAAGTGCCTTGTCAATTTTTGTCTATAATTGTCTAGATACATCTGGTATATTCATAGAAGTTTTTGTAGCATTACATATGAAAAGGTGTTTACTCTATGGCTCTATGCCTTCATCATTTATATTCTTAGAAGTTGCATTTCTTTGCTATGGTGGCTATAACCTGCGCATTCCAGCTGCATAATGTCACTTTGGATAAAGCTGACTTCTGATTTATTTCTGTGTAGCTGTTGAGGCATGACCAGTTTTCATGGTTTTGTTATGTTATTATCTCTCCATACTTATTCCATTGATTCAGGTTCTTCGTTGTTGAAGACAATGTAATGAACACCACTGAGGGTCTCGTTACTAGGTAGGTTACTTCGTCTGGTCTATTATTGTTCAACTGTCCTTTTTTCATAGACATAGTGTGAGACATTTAGCTGTTTAGAAGTTGGATTTACTTTTGTGTTTGATTCCTGTTCAACAGATAAATAAATTGTTGATTTACTTCACCCTGTTCTTAGCTCTTTCCAGCCAACTGCACATTTCTCAATTAATGTATGTTTTTACGTGGCCATACAGCAAGCTCTTCGAACAGCTAAATGTAAGATGCACCTGATGCCACCTGCTATTAGTAGACAAGAAGAAAGAATCTTGCTATTTCTAGGCTTACACATGCTTTAGAGTCCTAGGCAGATGCATTGCCTTGAGGTATAAGCTTCGTCAGAAATCATAGATACTTTTGGGGGAAATAACAAGCTCAAGAAGGAAACTCTCTCTCAGAGTGAGCAGCATCAGGGCATGCATTAATTCGTTTTTTACTGGCTGCTTTCTTTAATTTCATATTTAAAGTGACGTAACGTAATGATTGGAAATAATATTTACTGTATCAGTCTTATATGAATGCTGTACTGTAGCACAACGGTGACATCTTTTTTCTGAACTGGTACAAACCTTATCTGCCTATTGCACAGATCATCTGCTAAATCATAATACCATGCCTCTATGTACCCCTCTCATCGTTTGAAGAAAATGTTATCAGTTGCTCTGAACATTGCTTTGAAATAACGACAAAAGATGGTCTGCTTTTTTTTTGTCTTAGTGAATCCTTACTTGCATCATTCCTTGTGATGAATTTCTGCTGATGTTTGCTTTGTTTGTCTCTCAGGGGCACCCTGGATCAACTGTGGGAGATGGCCATATCGAAAATTGGAACTGTGTTGAGAACTCAATGTGTAAGTCTTGCACCATTCTAATGGCAAGAGTATTTTATTGTTTGGATCTGTATCGTAGTGTTTCAGTGAACATTCTCACTTCACTGCCTTACTTTATTCACTGGTGCCTTTTGAAACTCATTCAACCTGGGAATACACCTTTTCACAGTTTCCCCCTGCCCCTGAACTTTGCCATTTTTGGAGGTAAACAAACTGTTATAGAATGAAACATGTCTCTGGCTTAATGTAACGAATCGTTGCAAGTGTCATTATTAGGCAAAAGGAAGTCTCTGAGGAAACTTAAGCGGATTTCAGCTGTAGCCTCAAACTGAGGTTCAACCGATGCAAAAAATGTCTGTTCTTTAAAAGAACTTTTCATTTTGACTTCCTCAATTTCAACAGGTTGCACGCAGGGGTTCCTCAGGTCTGAAAGGGGTGGTTCCACCCCCTCAGTATTTCGGAGTTGGCTACGGCTATGATCTTCAAGCCTAGTTCACTTATTAAACGTTAGGCAATCTACAATATGGCACAACAATATGGTCCCTAGATGACGTCATCGTCTTTGTCAGAAAACAATATATTTCCTTTGTTTCACCTTTGACAAGTTCTAAATCCGCCACTACATATAATGCAAATTTTTTCTAAAGGTATCTCTGCATTATGATATTTTACAAAGTTACGTTGTTCACATTTAACGGGCTGAACAGGTTTATGGCTTAAGTCTCATGCCCATTATCCAATTTCTTGGAACAAAAGGTCTGCCACATACAAAGTATCAATTATGGAACTTTTTTGCGCCAAAATGGTCGCAGATAAATTCCGTGATAGCTCACCACATTTCGTGCAAATTCGTTTTGGTGTTCAGGAACAGCATGTCAAAATGTAGAATTAGGGGTTAAGGCAATCCTAGTACCCAGGATGTATACCATAGTACCTCCACTAAGGACCTGGGCACTTATCGATTCAGAACTTTTTAGAACAAAACAAATTCCCATGTTAGTGTGATACTAACGAGTAAACTAAGAACGAAAGTAAAACAATCCATATTGTTTATTTATAATACATGTTTAATTACTTCTCAATTACACTCTTATCAAAAATTTGAATCAGCGTCCGTGTCTGAAGGTTGGGGGATGGGTGCTTGTTTGAAGGGTGGACACTTATTTCAGAGGGGGGCACCAGAGCTGAAAACATTTTTGTGCTTTGGTGGAATTTCATGCACAGTGTGGTGATTTAGCCATACAATAGGACTGGTCACATGCAATACTCCTGTGAGTACAAAAAATTTTAATACTTGGGACCTTCCAATTGGGGGGGGGGGGGGGGTGTGAGGGTTGGCGTTTTAACTCATGAACCCCAACACGATTGGCTAGTCTGATGCTGACCGCACTAGAAGCAGCCTTTTTAGTCCTTTGCCTGCAAAGCTCTTTAACTGGACAATTTTTTCATATCCTGTGGTTTTTGTTGATATATGTGTAATACTTGTTACACGCATACCTCAATACATAGCTCACTAACCCTTCAAGAATGGTTATTGTTCCAATGCGGTACCTGAGCTGCGTGGACAAATAGTTACTAGTTTAAAAGAAGCTTGCTAAAAAGAAAATAATTTAAACATGTGCATGGTTGATGTAGAGCATTAGATTAAAATTTTGTATTTTGTGTAAGAAATAATTTGTTTTTTTTTAACAATTTGTGACAAATTTCTGCAAAAAAGGGCCAAATGACCAAAATAAATTTCGTAAAAAATTCATTTGCAAACACTTCATTCCCTGATATACATTTGGTGGCTCGTGTGTTGCGATAAAAACGGTTCTCATTGTCTGATGACGCGGTAGTTAGTGTCACCAATCAGGACATAAAGGGATAGTGAAGTCAGCCGTTAGGTCAAAGGTCATCAACAGATTTGGTGCACACAGGACTTACCCCTAATAGACAGAAGTCACACCATGGTATAAAGATAGGAAAGGGTGAAGTTTTCTCAGTTTCATATTTTTACTATGACTCATCTTCATCTGAAATTCATTATTAGATAATTACATCTCATTGGTGTATCTTGTTTTTATTGTAGTATAACTTGGAGGATGCTTCGATCATGTTGATCATAAAGGAATTGATTGTCTGGTTCAGTCATACGCTGGGTGTAAGTAATCATCTCAATAGCTGAACTGTGATGATTATTTAGCCTACCTACAGTCTCTCCTCAATGAAAGATAACATGGCTGCCAACCATCTACCACAAACTATTTTATTGAAGATGATTATTTGTGGTGATTTACTGTGTTCTTTTATCGTTTTGATAGTGATTGTTGTATTTCGAATTGTACATTAATAGTTGATAATGATTCGCGCCAGGCGCTCTGTGCAAGCAAATCTTTAAAATGAGCAAGACCAAAAAGGTCGATCATAAGCTCCTGTGGCGAAAAAGGTTTCTAGTCAACAATGTACGTTTGACTGTGTTGATTAAAAAATAATTTTTCACGTAACCCTGTTTTGCTACGCGGGAAGACAGATCTGTTACCTACTCGGTTATCTCATTTATTATAAGGAACCAGCCAACTTGTAGAAATGCACATGATAGCGATTGTTTTTGTGACAACCATTGTTCCAAACACCAATCAACTTGTTATTATCCATTTTCAGAAGTTGTCGTCGCAAGCATTGTTAATTAGGCATTGTTTTTCTGAGTTCGAGGATTATCGTGGCTAAGCAGGCAAACAATCGAAAACCACTTGCTTATGACGTTAGTAGAAATTGCTTGATAGCAATCGAACAATTATATACCTTTTGTGCTCAATAATCAAATCACTTAGCATCAATTCAAATTTAAAAGAGGTATTTTGAAAAAATAGATGTCCACTAGCTTTGCCAATGTTTGAAGCAGCAAAATGTTGCAACGAATGTATCTTGACTGCCCGTGTGGTGTTCGTAGATCATGAATGTGTTTTGTGTAAGAAGTAAATTCTGTGGCTGCCGCACTGCTTGTATTTCCAACGGATCAGGAGGTTGAATCAAGAATGAACCACTCTTTGGATAGACAACTGAGTATTGTGACAAATCTCTGTTGCGTTGCGTTGCGTTGCGTTGCGTTTTATGGTATCGGGAAAGAAAGTAAGTTTGATCCAGTGTTTGTTAGGCCATTATGTTCAGCAAGAAAGTGTATTCACAGTTTTTGTATTTACTGTGATTTTAACGCGCGAATCTTGAAGGCGCAAGCCTGTGTTCTTGTCTGGTTTTGCATAATGACTATATTTTATCTGTTCAGAGTTACGGGTTCGGTGTGAATGCTCTCTATGATGTGCTGTTGCAGATGAGGTAGGGAACAGAACTATGAACTTTTAGGTGACTGCTATTTTTGCATGAATTTTCCCTGTGAATGAGTGTGTTATTAATTCAATGCACCCTGCTTTCTTTGGGAGAACTATTTTTGATTTGAGTTTCTTCAGAGAGAAAGAGAGAGAAAGAGGAAGAATTGAACATTTTTCTCAATGGATGTTCTGTATGGTATTGCAAGAGGGGACATCTTGGTAGGAAAAGTCGAAAATGGATTTGGAGTTTCATTATTTTTTCTTATATTATGCTTTCAAAATTGTCTCATTGTGTATACAAAAGTGTATGCCTTTTATCTTCTTTTTGCAACCATACCCACTCTTCTCAGACTTTTCTACTGAGCCATTATAAATTTTTTAAGTGGTACAAGACTTTTTAGGAATTTGATAATGAAGCAGCTGTTGTATGTTATAGGTGTTATTAACTTTTGAGGATTGGATTGTAAACACTTTATGGAATAAATTTAAAAAAAGTAAGGACACTGTGCACCAATTCCTTTGCAAATCTGATTAGTTTGTTTATGCCTTTAAAACAAGCACACTTACCTATGACGACCTGCTACTCAATTCGATCAAACTCACGAGACAGGGCAATTCAGCGGATGATAAGTAGAAAAAGTTTTGTGTACGGCTTCATTAAAATATCATGCCACCTTTTCCTTGGAAGATTCCACTGTACATAAATATTTAAATCAAGAAAGCTCTAATAAGGCATGTGTTGGCCATTGAATAATTTCATACTCTTGCTATTTGTAGCCACAATTGCAGGAAAGGAGTTAAAGTGAGAAGCAGCAGAAAATGGAATTTTTTCATAATCAAAGACAATCAGCAGCTAGGAATCACTCAGTTCCGTAGCAGCTTCATATCTTATAGATTTCTTAACCATGCTCCGGGATATTAAATCATTCATTAAGCTTGTGTTGGAGATCGGACGTAGCGTGCACTAATACATTTTCCGAGACAGAAAACGTGACATTGCATCAGGAAAGACCAATAAGCTTGACAATTTGTAAAATGAAATGCCTGTAGTACCAGAGAATCCTTTTGCTGCATGATTTTTGTTGGTTGGTGAGCAGCATAAAACGCCAATAAACTCAAAATAGAGAAGCGTTTGTGATCAGTATAAAATACGCTTGGATGTCCTGTTTGACACAAAAGTTATCCTTCATTGTACCATCATTTTCATAGCAGAGATCTGGATGCAGCAGAAATCTGTTTGATGCCAATGCTGCCTATGTAGAATGAAAGATGTTGAGCCTTTATGTCCTCTCTCTCTTGAAATCAGTTAGGACACGGTATGGGTCTACCCGTCATAGAATCTACAGTGCTCACATCTATGTTTCATGTTCATTTTTTCAGGCGAAAGTTACTCTTATTTGGATGTGAAATCCCTAAACAGATTATTTTAGATTTTGACCTTCTTGCAGTTCTTCTGCTCTTGTCTTCAAGCTGAAGGTTTCTAAATGCTTAGAGAGAACAATACTTTCGCTTCTCTACGAGAGAAGTGAAAGTAATCCGTGAAATGTTATTGATAGTAGTAAGGGTATCAGTATTTCTTTCCTTCAAATATTCTTCATTTCTCTTTGGTTAAAATTGAATTGTGATTACTTGATGGCGCTTGCTGTTCTTTTATTTTTGTCAATGACTGTCGAAAGGTAGCATTTGCGAAGGGATAAATTGTTGTATGCTTTTTTGTAGAGATCAGTACAATGAAATGCTTACAAAACAGTGGAGACCAATGTTTGAGTAAGTTCAGCATATGCTGCTTTTTTGACTCCAGCTTTAGCGGAAGAGTCCTATAAAATGAGTTCTGTCCGTCCGTCTGTCCTTCCGTCCTTTTGCCCTTTTGTTCTTCCTTCCGTCCATCACCAACAGGTTTTCCCAGAAAACTTGGTGGATTTTTTCCAAATTTGAATTATTTCAAAAACACCTCATCAGTTTTTCCTCATTTGTGGTGTGAATCTTGTGACTTATGTTTGACACAAAGATTCTCAATAAAGTTTGTGGGTGCCCCCTTAATCTGTGACTTGTTTGTCATCGGAATCCCAATAAAGCGCAAGAGTCTTATAAAATTCGGCCTGTCCAGCTGTTACCAACACTTTTTTTTAATTGTAGATTCGTGCTCTGCTCATCGCTTCACTATCACTCAGTGCTAGGTTTTACTGAGCTCCTACCCGTCTTTATTTTAGCCTTTAGGGATTTCGCGCTTACCAGGTGCAGACGGCGGGATTCGAACCCTTGACCTTGTGTGCACAGCGACCGCACTACCTCTGAGCCATTCCAGAGCCCTAAATGTTAGGGCGGATATGGACTGGTCATTCCTCTGAGTGTAGCTACTCTGTGGTAGCCAACACTTTTTCCCGGTTAAATGCCCAATAAATGTTTCTGAAATTTGCGAAATCTGTCTCTGAAACAAAGGGCTGAAGTCCTCAATTTAGCGCACTCATTGGTATCTAGAAATGATTGTATAGAAGTTTAAATTTTGTTCATTTTGATTTTTGTAGTTTTTGTGTAAAACCAAACCATGTTCTGGGTGTAGAGCTTAAAAACAAAATGTTGATGTTATGTGGACATGTGCCATATCTGGCAATGTTAAAGAACTCGGCTTCAAGTGTTCATTTTGTGTGTTACTGTTTTCCTATGGAGATCAGTATCCTCAGTTTGTTTGTTATTGCTGTCGCTGCCATTTATTTGAACAGTTCATTTTTTCTGTTGTACTATCTGGCGTGATGAGTCTACTCTGGCTTTTCCAAAAATTTACTAGGCTGCGTATTTTTATTATGGCTGTGCTCTGAAACTGAAGTTTTTGCATACTAGCTTAATTTGGACTCCTGCTTTTACCGGAAGAGTCCTATAGAATGATGTTTGTCCTACCGTCCGTCCATCTGTCCGTCCTTCCCTAATTAAGTTAATTTTTCTGGAATTTGGCGTGATGGTGACAACCCGTAATTGATGAAAAGTTATGGAGCGGGAATCTTGAACAAAAAATTTTATTCGGCTTGCAGGTGGCAATTCATGCCCCAAAATGGCTCTTTTAAGTTTTTTTCAAAATATTATATTCCAAAAAATGGCGATTTTCATGGTTTTTCCAAATATGTTATGAATGGGTCATCCGTTTTTTTGTCAGTTTTGGTGTGATTCTGAGGGACAACTTTGCGTATGTTATGAACCATGTGCAATGTCTGGAGAAAATCTTGTTAGGCTGGCGGGTGGTGATTTGCTTGCAAAAATGGCCATTTTAGGGTTTTTTTCCGAATAGTATGTCAGAAACTGGTCGTCCGTTTTCGTTAGTTTAGGTATGTACCTTATGGGCAACATAACTTGTCATGCCATGACCCATGACTTATATCTTGGGAATATGTTGCTCACTGTGTGGGGGGCAATTTTTGTCAATAATGGCTGTTGTCAGGGTTTTTTCAAAATATTTCAAAACACTGCATCAGTTTTTGTCATTTTGGTGTCAATTTTATGGCTTATATCTTATTTTTCTTTGATCGAAAATGTCAGTTAAGTTTGTGGGAGTCCACTAGTTCTGTGACTTGTTTTTATTGTCCGACGTGTCTCTGTGAAATAGAATGGTCTTGAGCTTACTCCTATATTTCATATCATTTGAATCTTGTATGTCAGAATATTTCCTGTTTCAACTGAGTTAGATGAGAACCCCGTTGTAAAGGGGCCAATTTCGTTGCTTATTCTCTTTGTTGGTTTTTTTTCAGCAAATTGGGTGCGGAAGACAACTTCACACCTCTGTATGTGAGTACGCTAGCAGAATATGACGAGACCATACAACAATTCCCTTACGCCGAGGAAACACCGATTGTAAGTAAATATTTGCTGACTGTGCAATTATTGTATTAATATTGGATCTATCAAGAAGATACAGATCACTGGGTTCAGTGCTGCGCATGCTAGACATGTTTTGAAAAAATTGTGGTGTTTTGCAGTGAGCTATGAAAATCTGCAAAAGATTTACGTTCCATAGCTAATTTTCGGAGATTGTCTTGAATATTCGTGGAGATTTGAAACTGAATCAATTTTTTGTGTTTGTTGTAACCTTTGCATTTCTTTGATGTGTTGCATAATAGGTGAGAAATGTGCTGTTCTGCAACTAATGTTACAAACAATGTAATAGTTTAAATTTTGGCTTGAATGTTTTATTGCAGGACGAGTTTCCCAAACGATATCCATTCTCTACATTTGTACCTCAAGTCTACAGCGAGGTTTGCTTAAGTTTTATGTTCCCTTGCTGCTGTTTCATTAATCTCTATTTTTGTTAGCTTCATGGCATAATTTGAGTTGGAAAGGGATTGCATATTATACATTCTCTAGAACGTATAAAGTGCATACGAGAATATATTACAGAGCTTGCTATTATCACTGCTGTGAATTGTCTAAACGCCACCCATCTGTGTGCAAATGACGAAAGAAAATAGCTTTCCCGGTATCTGTGCTGTTTTTAGTATGCTTTTTTCTCGTTTTTTTATCGTATTTGCTGATGTAACATGTTGCGTCTATCAACCGCTTGTGTCAAGGTTGGCTTGCTTGCTCCCTTTTTACCTTGATGACTCGATAAAGTCCCGGAAATAGATTTGGGTTTGGGGCCTCTCTGGTATTGCATTTTCAGTAGTTTATGGAGGATTGGACTCTTCAGGGGTTCTGAATGAATTTATGTAAGAAATTTTCAAATTGACTATTACGCTTTCTGTTGGTTCTGACATGTTTGTGTAAGGGTTCAATTATTTCCTTTGCATGACACTTCCATTGGTGGGGGCTTATTTCCCAGAAATTGGCTTGGGGCGGGGGCTTATTCTATGGGAGGGATATTCGAAGGAAGGGGGTTTAATCGATTCTTAACGGTGTGCATCTTTTAATCACAGTAGCTATTGTTTAGTAGTAAACACGAAGTACAATTACTTGTACAACTAATTTTGTTAGCTACTCCCCGCCTCTGTGACAAAATAATACTGTTTCTCTTAACAAGCAAGGTGATGTGTGCACTTGGTATATGCGGCGGGCTTACATAACTGATTGCAAACTCCCTCATTCCTTTTTTGTAGGTGAAAAATTTCATCAATGCATCCATGAGATTCAATCAAAATCTGAACATCAGGTCAGTTTAGAGCGGTTTTCTTTGTAATGTGAGGCCTTTGAACTCAAATAGCCTTGTCGTCCTTGATGTAATTAGTTCAGGTGATTTGGTTCAGAGAATTATATGGAGTGTATGAAGAACTGTTATTGCTACTCAAGGAGGCTATTGTTATTATTTCCAAACTCGAATAATTTCATAAAAATCATTTTCTTTGCTATAGTGTGGTGCAGAAGACGTCTTGACTGCTGTAACAATTCTCAGATAACGTTTCTGATAAATTTCATTGGAAAAATATTTGTGGTCTTCTTTGTAATGTTTTGAGGTTCGGCTCGGTGAAATTAGCTTTATGTCTTCTGCGAGGTCATTCATAATCTTAAAAAGCCTGTTTCCTTGAAATGGAATAATGAATAAGAATTAACCATGGGGACGCTTTGGAGGGAGGTAAAACTAAGCTTTCTTTTTTTATGAGGCTCCTGTGTGGCTTTATTTTCATTTGCGCAGGTATGTCCGAATCATTTTGTTTTTGTTGTCTTACAGCCGCACAGAAATTGATAATTCTGTACGGAAGTCGACGAATCTGTTACTGACAAAGACGTTGAGTGGTAAGTGTTCATGCATGTCTGAGAGCATTGGGTCGTTGCTCGTCTGTCTTGGTGGCATTAGCTTGCTCAGCTATCATGATTTTGAACTTGGAACAATGTTTTAAAGCCGCAGTTTGTGTGAAATATCATATGACTAAATGCGGTATCATTAAATGTTATCTTGTTTAGACGATGTAAGTATTGATTAACTTTATTGATCAAATCTTAGCGTGAATTCTACGAAAAAACCGTTAAAATCATTAAATAATTGTAACTGCTTTTGAAAACACGTAAAGATGAATTTAGTTTTATGTGTTAGCAGTTCGCTGGAACTAAAACTCTGTAAAGCATTGGAAGAGATCTCCTTCAGCTTACGCTTGACTGATAGAATCTGTATATGATGATTTTCAGTTGTTTGACCATCAGAAGTGTACCTGGTCTGTTAAATAATCTGGTACTTGTCCAACCTTGTTTTATACAGTATAATCTCCAATTGCTGGACTCTCTGGTTACAGGACAGCTCCAATTAACGGACAAATTTCCCGTCGGTGTCCGCCAGTTGGAGACTGTATTACTGTATTTTCAACATCAGCTTTCTACTTTACTGAGGAGTTTGTATGGCATAAAATGACTTGTTGCTTGTGAATCTTCTTTTCATTCAGGCTCTATCAAGACTTTGCTTGCTCATCCTTCACTCAGCTTGGGACAGGTATGTGCAGCCCATGAGCTCATCTGTTTCAATTTTCTATTGTATAGTATCATACAGTATTGCATGTTGCGTTTACTCGACCTCCTTCAAAGAATCATAAGAACGTTTTTGCAGAACTTACTTGTCATCGTTGCTTGTGTCTTTGTTCTAACATTTTTTCACTAGACGTGGTTTCGCCACTATTCACTTTACAGACAGCTTTTCGGCATATGCAGCTCTGAGATACCATTGATCTGAAAAATGGAAACGATTTACTCAGTGGTGCTTTTTGTTCTGTGGAGACTTTCCTTTCTTTCAGCTCTTAATTTTAGAATGTGGTTTTGTTGAAAATTTCCTATTGTTTCTGCATTGAGGATTAATCTTCCTAGAACTCTAAAAGTTTCACTCGATTTCCATGATGGTATGTATACAGATCTAAACATTACCGATTTTCTGATCTCATCCGCTTTATATGACTGTATGGAGTACTAGGATGGAATATTTCCCGGAGTATGAAGAGTCTGCAGAAATGACAATGGTCCGTTCACCTTTTTATTAAACAGCTCGCGCAGATGTCAGTGAATACAATGCATTTAGAGGATGCCTGCCCTGAATTGGAGAAGTTCATCTCCAATGTGACCGGGTGAGTGAAATATAGTTACGTGCTTCGATTGAGTTGAGTGCCAGTCTGAATATTCTCAAAAATTTTCTATCAAATGAGGAAGAAGCATTTGTGGAGAAGTTGATTAGCATACATGTTTGTGTGTGATTAATAACCTGTGTTACTTCTCAGGTGCATTTTCAATTATGAAAGTTTGTGGGCAAGTTTACTGTGGAATGGCAATTTTTCATGCGTATCCAAATATAACATTGATGGGGCTTGCCGGACGTTTTCCGGTCTGAGTTGTTCTGGTGAAAGTTGGCTTCCATACCACAGGAAGAAAGACCTTCTGTTCGTGAGTTGGATCAGAACATTTTGCTTTTTTTCCTATCCATGAAGTATTTTCTGAAAGTTGGAATTTGTCTTTATTTAAAATAAAGTATTTCGTACCTGAAGTGTGTTTATTGTTCTAGTCCACTTAAGTGCATTACTGAGCTCCCTTCATTTTTTTGTTGCCTTCCTTTGCTGAATCTGGAATTAAACTTTTGCATTTGGAAGAAATCCTAAATTCTGTGGAAAATAGCCTACCTTAAGTGTGTTTTAAGATGCATTTTTTAATATGCCAAAAATTATGTCTTATTGTACCTTTTCTATCAGTGATTTTTGGTTGGCTATAGCATGAGTAAATGTTACGAGAATTTCGCGAATTTCGTCCTAAGCGGCTTCTCATCTTGTTTTGGCTGACAGATTACAATACTTTCCATGTGATCACTTTACTTCCGATAATGCTATGGTTG
>JAOBRC010477567.1:0-11748 GCA_027575255.1 Scolionema suvaense
CAGAAACGTATCTAGTGAAAGTTATACAGCCCAAATCCATCTGCAATTCTTTCAATGAGCTGCGATTTGACATGTACCGATCACGTAAGACACCATATGTTAACTTACCACCATCAAGCCATTCACTGCTGGGGCACTTACAGCGCTGTTTCTTTGTCATCAGGACGGCTATACACCTTCTAGATAACCAATTTGAGATGAATCCCTTGGACTTTGGTTGGGAAGAAATTGATGGCTAAATTGTTCCAGAAAAACAGCTTCTTCCTCTTCCTGATTTCTTCTTAGTGCGCTGTGGTTGTACGCAGAAATGTACAGGACGCTGTTCGTGTGTTAAACATGAGGTTTCGTGCACAGAGTTCTGTAAATGCAAAGGACACTGTTCCAACTTACCTTAAAGAAAGCCTGCAACTTTTGATCATTGTTCTGACAGTGTCTAGTATACATATATAAGCTGTATATTTCATAATGGTGCGTCATCGACATTCATTGCTGTAAACACTAAAAGAAAGTTGTCTTGGATTTCCGTTTAAAATTACATGTTTCTTCACTTCTGTGAGGTACGGTCTTTCACAACCTGAAAACTAAACATTTGCAGGCCACATTCCCATTGCCAAAATTAATCAGCTCTTCATTTGCTTTCCAATGGTATGCAACATGACTATATTTCAAAAAACATTTTTGGTCCATTTGTACAGGTCAAAGGTCAAATTTTTACCCCTCCCCCGCCTGAAAACCCCAGCATATGACAGAGTCTACCCAAGATTTTCTAACTTGCATAAGGCCACTCTAACATGTTCTGGAGGTTTCATTAGTCAACTCAAAATTTCCTACGGGACTTATAGCTAGGGACTGGATTATCTATGAAGAAAAATCATATACAAATGATTAAGAAGAAGAAAAGTAGATCACACAGATTAATTACGCTTGGTGGTAAAACAAGTAAAAAATAGAAGCAAAATTAAAATGATTCAGGAGGATAACTAGAGATTTGTTCCTCCTTCCGCAAACCGGATCCTGTTTAATGCGCAACGCATTTGAACTGCGAGACGCGGAGAAGACGAAAGGTAGGCTAAGTGTGGTAGAAATTTGTCGAATGCGAGGATAAACATTGATCGCTTGATTAGCTGTAATTGCCTGCTAGGATAGATGATGTGCTGAGTGCGTGTGTGAAGTTTACGCTAAAGCAATCGTTACGAACTTGCATATCGCTAATGAACTAAACAGAATACCAAAGACAATTTGATCAAATGGTCATTCAAATCGTCATTAGTCTTTCCCAGTGTCAGCTAGTCTTTCCTAGCGGTCATCACAAGGCCATTCTATTTACACTGTTATGATGCTGATACAGCAATGCCCTATTGCAACGTCACGTTCCAAGCTGCAGTGAACATAAGGCCAAATGCGTAAACAGTGCTAGGGCTCTGCCAATGAATGTATTGCTCAGGCATGTCATGTTTTGGATCAAAGCTGACCCCTTGGGAAACTATTTCACTTTCCGACCGGGTTGATATGTTGTGAACTTGTTGACCGGTGCAATATTTGTAGAATCCACCTGCAGCAGAACCCTATTCAATTTGGAAGGAAGGAATGTTATTGTACAAATTGATGAATCTAGGTTCAGCCATCTTCCAAAGGTGAATGATTGATTTCTATCGCTTGGACATTCATTGGTTTGACTTCCTATCAAGGACTTTCGTTCGTACAAGTCTATCTATGCCCTTTACCTAATATACGCTTTTCCAGGAACGTGACAAGAGAAAAGAACAAAGCCCCGTATTGAACTTTTCTGTTTCAAGTTTTGGTTTGTTCTTTGTCCGACATGAGAGTCAGGTTTATTTATCAAAATGAATGTCAAGAAAACGTACAGCACGTCCTGTTTATGTTTATGTTGAAGGTGGAATGGAAGTTTTCACTAGTACAGGCCAAATTTCGTATTTTTTCAGGGACTGGCATGGTCCGGATCCGGCCACAGATTGCGCAACTATCCTGGCCAATATTTCTGAACAGTATCCAGTCCGATGAGATCAAAAAACGCATCTGCATGGTCCGTACGTATGCAAAGAGATAGCGAGAGCAATCTTCAGTACAGGAAATCGTGTAAATAAGTGACTCCATTTGATGTTTTTGGAACGTTAAATGTCAAGCAATTTCTCATACATGTCACATAGCTTGCAGATTCAGAACATAGGTGAGGGAGGTTAATTTTCCCCTCCCCTTCTCCTTGATAGCATTCTGCGAAAAGGTCTAAGTAAGGACCCACGGCTCGTAAAAAATCTGGAGAAACCAGCAGCTTTCTTAAAACTTAAGGATTTTAACGGAAACTGAGGAGCGTTTGCAAGTGTTTCTCAATCAACAGATCACTCTGTAGCAGCGATAGAGCATAGTTAACAGAATTCTATTAACTATGGATAGAGAAACTAAAAAGTCCCTTGTTTTATCAATTCCTGCTAAAATTCCTGTTAAAGTTGAACGTTGTGAGCTTTCAGCAAGACTTGAGGGGAATTTCGTGGCATTACAGGCAGTGCATTTTTGAATTTATATCGTAACGACCATACTTAGAAACTACCGATATTCCAAAGTAGTATTTTTATATTGATCTGAGTGTTTTACAGCGGTCTTAAAGAGGTATCTGTAAAAAACATTACTTGCATTAAGAGTGGCTTTTTTCTGCGTAATCATTTTGAAAATCTAAAACTTAAAAATGTGATTACGAAATTATCTTATATAAAAATTATTATATATAAAAATATATGAAAATAACTGAAAGAACTTTAGCTGTTGTTTAAAATCTTAACTACCATTGACTGTGCTCTCTTTCTTGAGGTTCTGAATACCTGAATACGCCAAGCGAGGAGTATATCACTGTGTATTGTACATCTGACGCTTTACACGAATGTGTATTGTCGTTGCCTCAAGACCTAAAGCGCGTATTTGATTGAAAGTAAATTCTGCAGTTGGTCAGAAACAAATTTATGCAAATTGAATTGAAAACTTAATATTACACATTGCGAGTCAAGGTTGTGATTTAATACTACCATGTATTTGCGCTAAACATGAATTCTCTATGGCCTTGTGACGAGATATCTCGTTTTTATTTCAAAATTGGTAATTGAGGCTCGTGTTACCCGGAACTGGCGGTGCAAATTAATATTAAGATTTGAAACCGGTGGGGAAACCGAATAGTGTTTTGCGCTCCTGGTAAAAAGTTAATATTAATTTTTCGAACCGGTGGTGCAAATTAATATTAAGATTTGGAACCGGTGCGAAACATGTTCATACGGAGGATTTCCCTGGAGACGGGGGCATGATTTTGTTCAAGATGTTGCAACGGTCTACAGGTTGACAACATAATAACCTGGCCGTAAAATGAAATAGTTTCCCGAGGGGTCAGCTTTGATCCCATTTCTCAACTGCTCAGGATCTGAACAAAAGTTTTCCTTCTGCAATAATAACATAGCCTATACACAACCCCGGACAAAATAAAGGAGACATATTTACATCTGTCCTTCCACATGCACTTCACACATATATTTCATGTCCCCAACACAACCGTCGTAGCGGCCTATGTAAAGGTCCCACACTCTATGTGGGGTAAGTGGGTTAAGGTCCCACACTCTATGTGGGGTGGGTGGGTTAAGGGCTGAAACTTCTTTCACCCTACTGAGCTATTGTAATTGAATGTCACATGACAGTGTTTCCAAGAAACAATTCAAATGGGGGAGTAGGGCGGGGAATTATTTCCTATATAACAACGTTGAAATTGGGGGAGAAAGGGGACACTAGTCTCGAATAGAGGTGTTTCAGTTTGTGTCTAGAGTTAATAGTACGTGAGACAAGGCTCATGAAATTTGCTCATATTTTCATTATGAAGGGAACTTTGCTGTGCTAGTAGTGCACTTTGTCTACCTATATTTTGTCCAAGATTGCAGCTTCATCGTTGTTCAATAGCAATTTCCTCCTTTACTTGAACACTACACGTTTTACACAACCTCTGACCCATCTTCCATAGTTCGCTGAAAATAGCTACTGTTATCTCTTTTTTTGACGTTGGTGCAAGATAGATAAAACTCTCATCAAATATAATGACATCATTAAACGGGTAAACAAACAAACAAACAAAAAAGCAAGATAAAAAAGCAAAAACGCGTCCCGCAATAATTTATCCTTGATATTATATTAATCGGCTGTCGATGTCTGCTACAAAGGCTTATAAATGAATAATCTTAATAGGAATACTGAGACAATAGCAAATTTTTCAGGGGAGTTCTGATGAAGCATTACAAGCATTAAAGTCATTTTATCAGATAAAGTAAATCCTACGTGAGGCAGGTATTCTTAGCACTTGCAACAATTGCAGCCTTTTGACATTCTGCTCTTTATTTTTGATTTGAAGACGTCTAACGCGTCTTTGGCTTTCAAATCCTCAGTCACAATAGTCCATAATTTTTCTGCTCTATATAGGAGTGACTTAGTTCTGTACCTAAAACTCAATGGACTCACTGCTTACATTAGGGCATCGATGTCAATTCATAATCAATCTGTTTATCAGGAAACACCTTGTTCAAGAGATCTGTGTTCAAGGAATGTTTTGTCGTGAATACCGGTTCTTCTATTGTCGTAAATTAATGGCAGCTACTGTCTGGTCCATGCCAAAACAACAAGTGAAATGTAGCACCAAAATCGTTATACAACGTTCGTGACCCTGTTCTAGGAGGGGAGGGCAGAGGAAAATGACCTCCCTTCTGTCAGATTTTTTATTATAAAGCAGGAACGAATAACGACGAAGTAATGAAACTATGGGATGTTAACCCTGTGGGAATGGCGAAGAGCACATTATGTCCCCCACCCTGGTGGTTTTCGACAGCAAAAATACTTTTTGAAGCGCCCGAACAGAGCCGCTGTTGCTAAATTTTCCCTAACTCTGTCTAGGGGTCCTATAAAACAGTTCACATGTCAGCACCCGTGATCACAGCAGTAAGAGACAAATAAGTATGAAAGAAAACTTTATACCGGTATGCTGTTATTGGTATGAAGTAGTTTATGCGCATCAGGCACCATCCCTGCACCTGAAGTAGGTGGCTAATAGTAAAACTGGCTGTAGTTCTCAAAAACGCTCACACTATGCAGAGTTAATATAATATAGCTACAAACATTTTGTGAATTTTCGTGATGATACCTATTACGGAGATACAAAGTCACTTGTAGAGACAGGCGTTTCAACAATTTTAACCAGAATGAGGGCAAAATCAGAGAAATCATGATTTTTTTAGTCGATAAAACATGTTTTTTAATATTCCTAACTAATCTTTTGGGCAAAATGTTTTAGCAGTCTGTCTTTAAATTAGTTTATAGTTGAGGTCCTCACAGTGCTATGACACCGCTTTTAAAATTCGAACTATGATCTGTTACCCACGCAAAGAGGAGCAAAGTTACCATTAAAATCAAATGAACTATACTTCTGCCCCCAGCTGACTGACCATTCTAGGATGGATAAAAATGTCTGTTCTTCCAGAATTAAGTAATGAGACAGCTGACATCGCATTCAAAAGAACGATCGTTTTCGGTTTCTTTAATGCCTGATTTGATGCTATAGTACTTTAAGTCGGTGCTACCAAAGGTTGCAAAATGCGAATATGATACAGGTGAGTGACCATCCTTTTTTCTGTGATGTTTTGCAGCATTTTGAGAAATGACCACTTTCCCTAAATTTCAGGATTTTGCTTCTCTTGCACATTGTGATTACTACTGCAGAAGGACAAAACATTGGACTTACACCCCGCAGCTCAGAAATAGCTGAAACATCGGAAATATTGTTCTTATACTGGATGATGTTTCAGGAGTACACTAGCTGGCATAGGTGGTAGCATCAACCACAGCGAAGGGCCCATCTTTAATTAAAAATTTCAGCCGCAAGTAATCAATTAAAGGCTCTCTCGCTTTGTGATGTTGGATTGTTAAAACCGTCGTGCTCATACAGCATTTCGGATCGTAATATGAATACTTTTTAGACTTGCATCAGCTATGGCCACTTGCATCAGCTATATGCCCATATACATTAGAACTAAGAAAGTTCACAAAAATTGACATTTTATGAGAAGTAACTTTGAGAAGACTGGCCACAATTGTGGCCGAAGCTATTGGCACAAGTGTGAATATGGGTCCGTTTCGTAGTGCAACTAGATGTCATCATTCGTAGAGCTCTTTTCGCAGCCCTTGTGTGCCCCTTGCCCTCAAACAGTGTTTATCATGTTAGGAAATACGTTCATCATAACGAGTTATGCATGTGCGTCTTTCATGGGTACACCATGTAGTGTTGAGTATTGAAATAACCTTTGGCAACATCTTTCGGGGAAAGGGGGAGATGTAGTCTCTACATCGACGCTGAGCTAATTTACTGTTCAAAATGTATGGCGAAAATATCTATTTGTGCCAATATGTTTCAGCCACGATGGTAGATAATACTCGAATAGTAATTAAAGTTCTTTCCAGAATTTGGAGCGCTAGGTTCGCTATCAAGACGAGCGTCTCACAATGCTTTATTCATAGTAGATGCTCTAACAAGAAGCCAAGAAAATTGCTGTGAGCTACAAGATGACCAAATACACGAGCCTGTAGATCGTTTTAGGCTTCTACTTGAAATGATCAACAGCATAATAAACGCAACATGCGTTCAGCTACAACTGTCTTCTTCCCTTCTGCACCCCATGTAATCCTCTTGTTTCATTTTTTGGAATGATAATTGATCAAACCGTTTTGTATATGCAGACCCCAATTATAACAACAGAACGACATGCAATTGATCAAGTCTCGAATTCCACTTTAAGTGAGAATTGTACTCAGAGCTGAGAACCCGAGACGAAGTGGGAAAGTTTCTTAAAGCACTAATTACAAACAAAATTAACTCAGCACATAGAGAGAACACACAAGAATACGCAGCAATAAACAATTCTGATATTTACAATTGGGACAGAATTATACCAAAATTAGCGCGCAAGAGTTATCACCTCTGCTCTCTAATCTAAGCATTCAAAAAGGAATGTAGGAGGAGGCCTTTGAAAGGTCACGAACATTTGCTTTAGTGACACCAGCGTCACTGCACATGAGCCAACCTCCCATCATTGTTCAGATGATATAGGTCCAATAATGACCTTTGCTTAGGAGAGACCAAGAGTGGCTTATGGTCGCCTTTACTTTAAACATTTCGGAAAAGTAGAGTGCATCGTCGTCAGCAACAGGCAAGCAAATGATAGGCATACCCTTAGGAATGCAAGAAACTGACATTGTATCCTTACTCTACATCCTGCTCTACTGAACAGTTGGCAAATTTATACCTACGAAGCTGAGTAAGATCTTTTCCTGTTTGTACCAACTCCGTCTCCTTTGTTCTAGCACAACGGCGACTACAAAGTCATCCAGGTTCCAGCTTCCAGATCCAGAGCATTGATGAACTCTCTGACACCTGGACTGAAACATCAAATGGATTTGCGACATTCCTCACAATCGACCCAACCACAACCGAGCGAAAGTACGAGAAAATTCGTAGAGTAACCTAAGTTGACGCTTAGGTCCACATCAGCAGTTGCTTGGTTCTTCATTGGGAAGATTTACCATTTATTTGGATGTTTAGCCCTTGCAGTAATGCACATTTGTAAGCACAGGGAAGATGGAGCTTACAGTCTCAACGACTGACTGACATGTCATAATAAATCAAAGGTAAGGTGTCGGAGACCAGCTCCATCCACTTAGGTGCACATTCTGGGAATATGGATGCAACCATCGAACTCGAAGAGGCGCTGAAAGCCATGAGGGTTTGGGACCATCAGGAACAATGGCGTCTTCTACTGATGGCTGCAATCTGGAGCAGGATCTGAAGTAATCATTACCAGCCTCTTGTGAGACAGGAGCTAAATCCTCCGACACCGCCCGCCCTCACATACGTCATACCCCAAAAGAGGTCACTAATTCTCAAACACTGGACCATAAGATGCCACCATGATTACTTCCTGGAGCATCATCAAGTAAGACATCGAAAGGAGTAAAATATCTCAACTCTACTTCTGTAATCATAGATGCAATATTTTTCACCTTTTCCTATTGACTACCTTCCAAGGAAACGTTTTGCAGATTTTGTCATTATATATGAATTGTCATTGGTTGAAAATGTACGTATCATCACCTGTCATCTCGATATTTCAGCCCGTAAAGGGTGATAAAAGACGGTTGCTGGAACTGATAGAGATATCAACAACAATGAAGGCTTATCGTGGAGACTAGCTATAAATCCTATAGGCTCCCAATTACAGGACGATCACCATAACCAGAAAATCTGCAAGGTAGTTAAAGCATTGAGGACTTAGAATCACCAGGGCAGACGACAAATGGTGGTTGCAATTTTTTGCAGGCCTTTTGGTAAACATCGTCTGTCTCCTGCAAGACACGAACCAAGTCTTCATATGCCCTCTGCCCGAACATATACTGGACCAACAGACTGTATTATGATACTACAAATCAGATCTGTTTCCAAACGTAACCCACAAACACAGAGCCCATTGCATATAACAGCACTTAGAAAAGGGTGTAACAGATATCATGAGACAACCCGAAAAATGAGGGTAACTGGTTAAGAAGCAATACAATACACCACAATAGCATAAACACCAGTAGGCCCATTTGGATCCTGAGCCCAGAGATCACAAATCTTTAATTGTGAAATAATTTTCAACGTGAAAAGTGGACGTAAATGTTCAGAAAACTTGGCGGACCCAAAAAGTAGAAATAATTTACGTACCTGAACAGAACTTTTCTTCTTGCACTCCTATTGTGGAGAGTATCTCTACAGCTGCCATCACATTTGTTCTCATAACATCTTTGGCATAGAGTTCACAAACCTCCTTGGACATCTGACATTCATTTTGATATATTCCAAAATCAGATGCACAAATTTCGTCTGTTGATCGATCACTTATGCAATCTCGTGGGCAATGACGAACACAATCAATAACATAACCATCCGTGTGATCTGAAGATGCATAGCAATGCAAATGATTTGGAATATCTACTCCAGAACAGTTATGAAGGAGTGCTGAAGAAAAGAAAAAAAAAACAATATATTACCAGTAAAGATACAAAAACAATACGCGACAGAGATGCACTGAAACCAGAAATCTTAAGAAAGCCCAATTATTATGGACACCTTAGTTATGAGTAACGAATTCGGTGAAAAATCATTCAGTTATCAGGCGTAAAATAGCCCAATTAGGGCCATTTAAAAAGCAACATTTCTGGATCAAAAACAGTTGTTCGAACAAAGATACCGTCGGAACATGAAATAAAATCAAGTAAATCAGAGATTTTGTTTCCATGGTTTATTTCACTCATATGACTAAAGGATGAAACTATCATCTATTTCTTCGAAGAACGCTAGACTGATATGAATAACAAGGCGAAGAACACTAGATTGATATGAATAGCAAGGCGAAGAACACTAGATTGATATGAATAACAAGGCGAAGAATACTAGATTGATATGAATAACAAGGCGATGGTACCGAAGAAACATTAACGGTACAAAGGGGAGAGACGCCTAATCATCTCCCAGAGCTCTTGCGTTTCTCACAGCTGATCTTCAAACTAAATGAAATGAGGTATCACTTTGCTTCCTGACCGGAACGTCCTTTTCCGTAGGCGCAGTTGGTAAAAGAATATTGCTTATTCAGTTCTTTTATAGGTTAGGTGTCTTACCACGATTCACAAGAGAATTACTCAGTAAATCGATGAAAATATTAGCCAGAAATCATCATGCATCTACAACGTACCTTTCCCCACAACGTAATGAACTACCAATGCTGAGTCAGGACCTGCCGCACTGTTCTGCGCGCAGACGACCATCCCTCGCCCGCAAATATCCTGAGAGACGAAAGAAAAGTTCATCCAAAGAAACCTCTTTCATAACTAGTACAAAGGTGAGCAAATAAACATTTGTTCCTCTTACTTAAATACAAGTTGATTTATGTGCCATATGTTACAATTTAACGAAATGATTGCATATTTTAACAGACACAAAGTTTCTAAAAACGCCTTCCTGCCGGTGAAACCAAAATCAATACCAATGCTTCTATGATGCACATATTGGCGCTGTCTAAGACGCGTGGAAGTTCCCAAAATGTAAGGATAATAGTCCGATTTTGGTCTCAAAAACGGGAAAGATTTTCTTCAGTCTTAGCGTGTTAAACAACATTCCGGATTTATAGGCTCTTGTCAGCTCAGAAGAACTTGTGCTAAACATCAACTTCTAGCAAGTTCAGAATGCTTGTTAACTCATTGTGCGTGACAAAAATCGTAAAATACGGAGGATATACTTGGGAAACAAATTCAAAATTTTACCACATTCGCCGCCATTGATGGATGCAGTGGTTCAGCTGATCATCGGCGCGTTTCAAGCCAGTAGCACCTCAATGTTATTAAAAATCAATATGAACTTGGAGATAGCATGACCCGCAACACGACTACTAATTAAAATCACTAACTTTTATGAAAGCATTTCCTTCTGAATACTGACTTGTCTCCAACTGAACCGACAATAACACTGGTGGAGGGTGCAGGTACCAGTGTTGGAATTGAACCACCTGAAACAAAGGCAAACAGAGGAACATCTGTAGTAATTATGAGCACATCCGTAGTAGTTACGAGCGTTTGAGATACTGCTTCTGCATGTTAATCACCACATCCACACAGATGTTGATACCGTCCAGAAAAGTAGATGTAGCTCATTACGGGCGAAATTAACCAGAAAAGTAGTATCTTTTCAACACGACAGATAAAAATTTCAGAGCACAAATGATACAAAGCAGCAAATAGCTACAGATGGGGTCAACAACCAGATCATTATCAATGTGATGGATGAAGATGCCGGAAGATGCCGTACAGTGAGACAATTGTAGTGAAGAGCTAATATCGTTCCCAACGCAAAATATGAGTCAGATAGCATCATAGGAATGGGTCATAAATGCCCTGAGCTAGTGTATTTTTGAAATAATCAGCAGATGACAGTTTCATGTCAGCGACAACATACCAAGTTACCGATACTGAAGCATCAGAATATCAGTGAACATAACAACTAACCATATGTTTTTAAGGGGCTATGTTATTTCTGCACAAACAGTTATGTACCGTAAAAATAACTGCATGCTGCTCATAAAAGCAAAATGAACCTGGATACTACAGACCGACACCCTATCCATCAAACTTCTATGAAATACATTAAACGGGATGAACATTACGAAGCGAAACATACTTTGCAATGGGTTTCTTGTCCAGGTGTACTTTCAGAAGCAGAAATGTTCACTTTCCCAAACTCATTTATGTCACCGACTGGCTTCTCTGATATTGCAACATAACTCTAAAATAATATGCAATGAGATAATGACACGAAGCGTAAAGCGTTCATGAAACAGAAATCTGCAACCTTCAAGTATTACGAGGCCATTTGTTGAACGCATATTTTACACCACAAATTTCCAATCAAAGAACAATAAAAATCATATAATTGAACAAAAATGCAAATCTTCAATCTCAATTCAGAGTAACCTTCACGGAGCTTATCAACACAAAATATCAATAATATATTTCAGTATGTTTTTAACACTCATACTGTGCACTAAGACCTGTGTTATTTACTTACCAATTCTGCTGCATGTGACAATGTAAACAGGAACTTTTCGTGGATACAAGCTACCAACTCACGATCAG
>JAOBRC010477678.1:0-11748 GCA_027575255.1 Scolionema suvaense
GAGTTGATGGAATACTGAAATCCAGTTATCATGCTGTTGGAGCTAGTCTTATTTATGAGGAAAGATCCCATTTCAAACCACAATGTGTATTTGCCTGTCCTACCAGGGGCCACACCCATTCCCCCTGTCTTTTTCAAACAATTTGAGTGAATATAGCGCATGTGTAACTATCAGCTGTAGATACTTGAGAGTTCCTCTGATGTTTTTATTATTACTTCGATACTTATTGCATGTTCCCTACTAAACTGAATATTACAGAAGCAGAAGTTGAACAAGAGTAGAAGTCAAAGTATTGCACTTGAACAGTCAGCCAGTCTTCATTTCATGTTTGCCACAACTCAACACTTCACTTGATACATTCGTTGCTACAACTAAGACACTTGCTTTAAACGTTTCTTAGGTAAACTAAATTAAGACAAGTACAGGCAATTACTATCATCAGAATACTAAGCATGGAGTTGCTAACAACAGAAGAAGGAGTTGCTAACAACAAAAATCACATGGACATGTAAGCAGAACTTATAAGCGCTCCCTCAAATATCCTCCTCTCGAATAAGCGCCCACCCTGGGTCCTTGAAAATTAAATAAGGGAGGCATTATGATACATAACTTTGGTGAAATTCTGTGAAGAGATCTCAGTGTTATGAATATGTTTTATTACCCACTGCAGCATCACTTGTCCACTTAACAACAATCATCTGATGTGAATCGTGCATGTACATTTTTTTTTCGGGGGAAAAAGTATAAACACTGCAGGTGATAGAAGTGAAAGTTATAATTCAGATTCTAATTATGTTACTGTTGCTATAGTCATAGCAGAACGAGTGAATAATTTGGGATGAGACTTGTTGTTCTTACTATTTGTCGTGATTTTTAGGCTCAATTACTCTTAATTTGTACTGTTGTCACTAGACAGTACTGGCTTGAAGTGTGTCCACCCTAACAGTATAGAACTGTTTTTTCATAAACAAATGATGTATCGAAACAAAAGTTATTCATGTTTGACTTCTTCATTATCTTTGCTTTAACACAAAATTTGAAATAGTGTTGCTGTTCTTAAATTTTGTAATGAAGCTCAGCCTAGTTTTTGATCTTTTGGCAAAATTCAGACTTATGTTCTGACAATATCATTCCTGTAAAATATAAGGAGTGCATACTTCTGCTACCTCAATGCATTCTGGTAGAAGTATGTATTAAATGCTTAGCGTAATGTAGCCGTATCTAGCAATAGCAAATTGTTAACCAATATTCAATTGATGCCTTGAAATTTAGTTCATTAGTGTAATGGTTTCTAATCATGTCTGCTCAGCTTTTGTCACTGTTGCATAGCTGGTAGAACTGGTTTGAAGGTATTTCATTCTGTTGATGATGCTCGGCAGTAGCAGAGTGGAATATACAGAATAACTTCTTGTAGTTCTCTTTTTATTAAAGTTTTAACCGGAGAAGGATATTCTAATGGTCCAACGAAATATTCCAAAAAGAGAATTATGAGTATGATCCGAAAACTTCTTGTTTTGTTTTGAATAAATAATACAGAATGCTTGCAAAGCTTACTTTTTTCATCCCCATTTACTTACTTGCAAGACATGCCGATTAATGAATTCGATAAAATTTGAAACTGCAGCTGATAGAAATACATTTGAAATTAGGACAGTATGTTACTTCTGGGAAATTTTCAAAATCCAGTCAAAATACAAAAGAAATGGTTTTAGGTTTTGCGTCAGGGTTCTTGCTTAAACTGTGTTGCAAGATAATTATATTGCTTGAGTTTTGAATTGGTGGTATTGCAAGTACCGGAGTTCTGTCCCTACTGAAATATTAACAAGGGCATACATAGGCTTGCGCCTTCAGGATTCGCACATCACTGTAATTATGAAAACTGTGAATACGCTTTCTTGCCGAACATAATGACCTGACAAACATTGGATCAATTTTACTTTAATTCCCAATGTCATAAAATGCAACGCAACAGACTTTTGCCACAATACTCTGTTGTCTATCCAAATAGTGGTTCATTCTTGATTCAACGTCCTGACCGTTGGAAACACAAGTAGTGCAGCTGATGCAGCTGCCACAGAAATTTACTTCTTACTCACACATCCCCACCTACAGACACCACCCAGGCAGTAAAAGCACATTACATTCATTGCAACCTTTTGCTGCTTCAAACATTGGCAAAGCTTGTGGACATTTATTTTTTCAATACCTCTCTTAAATTTGAATTGATAGTGGGTGATTTGGTTATTGAGCGCACAAGGCATGTAATAGTTTGATTGATATCAAGCATTTTCTACTAACTTCATAAGCAAGTGTGTTTCTATTATATGCTGCCTCAGCTGCGATAGTTCTCGAACTTAGAAAAACAATGCCTAATTAGCAATGCTTGTGACACAACTTCCGAAAGTGGATAATGATAAGTTGATTGGTGTTCTGAACAATGGATGTCACAAAAACCAACGCTATCACGTGCCTTCTACAAGTTGATTGGTTCGTTATAGTAAGCGTGGTTCTATCATCGTAACCAAGTAGGTTACAGATCTGTCTTTCCGCGTAGAAACACAGGGTTACGTGAAAAAGGATCTTGTAATCAATGCAGTCAAACCTTCATTGTCGACTTTAAACCTTTTTCGCCGCAGGAGCTTACGGTCAACCTTTTTGGTCGTACTGTGAGAGCACTCATTTTAAAGATTTGCTTGCGCAGAGCGCCTGGCGTGAATCAGTAAGCCAAATTGAACAGATGTTTTCTTGCTATCTCATGCCACCGGGTGTTCACTAACTGGAGACCAGGTCCTCTTTCCTTGCATAGGGGGCTGCTTGCCTATTCCCCGTGTAAGGAATCAGGATCTGGTGATGTTCACTGATTTCTTGGATTTGCCGCGCATGGAAAGTACAGAGTTTCTCTGCAATTGATTCAGAATGACTCATTGTTTATGTGCATAGGCTAGTTTGGCAACTGGATTATGTTGCACAGCAGTACAACCATGATTAGTGCGTATATATGTTTCATGATAGAACAATAGTCTGATGCCACTTATCTTGAAGATTCGATGCAGGCTATATGGCCAGGTCCTCCTGTCCTCTACACGGTTAAAGAGCGAGCAGCTCCAGTATAGAGGAATGGTAGGATCTGTTCCCAGGTTAGTGTTCACTTGTAAAAAATAACTCCCACTCCTGCTGTTCAAATTGAAAAATGGAGCAATATCGCCACGGTGTTTCAATTTCATGCCTGTTTTGAAAGCAGCACTGGGCAGAGTTTCAACGCTTCCAATTTTATGTGAACGGACGTTGACACTTGATCACCAGACTCTGAGTTGAGAAATTCACCCGTACTGTACAATATCAGCCTTACCTGCTTGTCAATGCTGTCTTATTCAAGATCAGTAGTGATTTCTCCAATTCTGCTGCTTTGTCACTGGTATCTGGCACACAAGGGAGGGTACCAAAGATTAGCAATGCCATAATGTGAAATATAATGAAAGTTTTATGACATGGTCTTTATAATTTTCTCTTATTCTCCAGAAACATCATGCTGTGCTTGAATTGTAAGATGTTTATGAATAATCTAAGCCAAGTTGATCATACAGTAAAGCCACAATAAGAAGCTCAAGCCGATTTTGATTTTGAAATTTTCTGTGAAATTTGGTGATGGTTTTTATTTGTCGCACTGCTATAAATTATTTGCACAAAGTGGGTTGCCTAATATTGATAAATGCATTTGAAAAGGTTTTGATTCATTTTTCATGCATGGAGTTGCTCACAATAGCCTTTGTGCCTTTTTTTGGGATTGTTTCCATTTCCTTTATTGGCGCATTGGCAACCTCAGCAACATTTGCAACGTCGCTATAGTGGCTGCCTCATATAACTTTCACTTTCATTGCAGTTTGGGGATATTTCTTGAGCTCTCTTATAAACCACCACCTCAGTTGTTAGTTACTACCTCTCATACATAGGCTTCGTGGTTTAGTCCCTTAACTGACGGACAAATCCTGCTCATTAAACGAACGATGCTATTAAGTCAGATTCAGAGCCATAAATTCATATTGGATAGACAATAGAATACTTCTATATGGACACTTGTTAGTTGATTTAACTCCCATGGTCTCTGGTACCTGTTTATATCCAATTCTGGTTGCGAAGTTCCTTGTTCAGAATCAAACCTGCTGACATGTATACAAGTATTTTGTGTATGGTGGAAGTAGTTTGGAAAATGGTTTATGGTTTGGAGACAGTGATTATTATCACTCAGAAAGAAAGGAAAAAGACCGTGGAAGTTGGTAAGAGCTACTGCTATATCGCAACTACGAAGTTGGCTGAAAACCCCAAACCTACGCTTATTAAGCGTAAATAAGTTGTGAAACTGTGAAAAGACGTATTATGACTTGTGATCAAAATAGTAGCATTATTTTCAAGGACCATTATGAGCACAGTGATTGAGATGAAAGTACTGCATACCTTGATGCTCTGAATTAATTTTTATTTTCCCTATGAAATCCCCTTTTGGTAAGCTAAGCAACTTCTATTGTTTGAATAGGAAGGGTTATTGAAGCTGGCCAACATCACTTGAAGCACTCAGGTTGATGTGTGCCGCGCTGATTTCTTGCCCTCTGTGAAATAAGAAAGTGACCATCGCATGTTTCTCCATAGCACATGGATTAGATAGCAGACTCACTACACAAGGGAACACATCTCTGTTATCAAGTAAAGCAGGGCATAATCTAGCTAAACAGAGCAGGCGTCTGGCAAATCGCTGAAAACGCATCCACCAAAGTAAGCGTGAATTCCACAGGGATGCTTAGTCCGTACTAAAAGGGCATGGGCTGATAAATTGGCCTTAAATGTTTGCCCTGAGGAGACAATGATCACAACTGACCTGTAAAATCGGGGGTTTTCTTATCATAGATCTGTCTAGTTTAGGGAAAAATGCATCATTTTTAGAAAATGCACATTGTTACCTCTGGTAATCGGAGGCAACATATAGGGCTGAAATAAGGCCTGTGCAGGCTGCTCTTTTTGCATTTTTTCGGGCAACTGTTGCCTATGCATCGTTGCCATGCGATGTTCCTTTTGATGATGAAGTTTTGGTCAAAGACTGATGTAGTATCAGTTTGAACAATGACAGCAATCACAGTATTCTCGTACGTTATGAGATGTTCATTTTGTGTCACATTTTCAGAAGTATGTTTGATTATAGTACGACTGTAGTCTTCCTAACCACACCTTCCTCACCTATGGATCGTTAAGGTTACGTAGTTACATTATATCAGCTCCAAAAGTTGTGTAGGCCTTGTTTTGTGAAATGAAGTTACTCTGATGTATTTCTTATTCAGATTCAGTGCAGTTGTCATTGTAGTGTATGCCCAGAGAAAATTTCCAACTTTGCTTTTGCAGTGAGATCACACTGAAGTAGGGCAAGGTAGGAAACAGCGCAGGGCAAGACAGGAAAAGATAAGGAGGAGAGTGTAAATACATAATTGATGCTAGCTACAGAGCAGTGATGGGTGGTGCTCTTGTGACAGACATTCTATGTTCATACTTCTGTGTTGGTGTTGGCACCTTTTTCGAAGGCATTTAGGCTACATTGTAATAATGACATTTTTGGATGGTACCTTATACTTCTGTGTTGGTGTTGGCACCTTTTTCGAAGGCATTTAGGCTACATTGTAATAATGACATTTTTGGATGGTACCATTCCAGCGGTTTAGTTTGGTTGTTGTGAAATCGTATTATAATTGTGCTGATACATTTACAACTCTGTTACAATGTATGTTTTGGAGAAAGTTTGAGATAATTATATGAACATGTGATGCACATTAGGGCACAGAATTACCTCAATAGGCAAGATAACTAAATGACGTCTGCATCCTAACCCTCTGAGTTGTTGGTTGCTTTTGAAAGAGGGGTCTAGTAAGAACTGCCTACTTTGACATTTTGATGGCTGGAAAGCTTGTGAATGATTGTAGTTAATTTTTACTGGCTATAAGTGGTAACATTCTGAGTAAGACTAGTCTTTCTCCCCTTCTTTGCAATGTCTGATGATAATAGCATTTGCATCTTTGTGATATATTTTTTGTTCTTATGTAATCAATCTTCTACGTGAGACTTACTTTTCTTATTTTAGGTTCATTCATAGCTCACTCAGCTTCATCAATCGACTACAGTGGCATAGATGAATTAGCAGAAGAGGAGACTCTTTCTGATTCTGAACGGCTACGTTTGGTTAGGGCTGGACTGCTTGCTGCGTCATCCATACAGAGTAAGTTGCATAAAACGAGGATTGTGGTGCATGAGTTTCATATCGGTCCTGGCTGCCCTTCTGGTATTGAAAGTAACGTACCTTTTCACAGGAGAACTCCTACCGAATCCCCACCATTCCCTTCCCCGTGCGCCCTTCCCTGCCTTTCCTACATTACAGAGAGCCCGAGAATAGTGAAAGTAAAGTAATGGAAATTTTGGAAATTTTGCTGAGGGAAAATCAGACTGATGCAAAACTTCATACTTTTGATAAACTGATCATCTGCTTTCCACCTTTCATGTAAAATCTGAAAGATTGTGTTTCTTTAATAAATTTCATTAATCCTGTATTAAAGGCCCTCCTTATAAATACCCCCCCCCTTAAAAACAAATATTATTTAATAAACAATCCCTCTATCGAATGCCCCCTCTTTTAAATGCCCCTTCCGGGAGGGGGTGGTTTTTGGAATTCATCTCTGCTGAAGCAACATCGAAGGAACAAACCTGGACTTCAAATCCTCCTTAACCTCAGAAATTGCATTAACATAATATTCAGGTGCTATAGGTAATTTGAAAAAGTTAATTTATTTTGTATAATGGGCACTTGTAATAGAGGATTTACGGTAGTGTCAATTTTTTACTGGCAATTTTAGTTTTGCTCACATGGCATATCCAAGAAAACTCTTGTCCGCCTGGGGTGTGGCAATTAACCCCAAATAGCTATTTTAAACTGCTGCAGACCATGTGTTCTCTGGCCACGAATGATCTTTAAATAGTTCCGGAAATTATCGGGATCCATTCCTTACTTGTCATAGTTTTTGTGGGAATTAGTAGACTTGTTATTCTTCTGCAGACTGTGTATCTTATGTATCTTATATTTTTGGCAAGACTGTGTCTTTGGTTGTTTTGATAAAGACGTCTGTAGGCATTGTTGTTATGTTCATTACATAATGGTTGTAAGCCTTCTGTGGTGTTTCATTCTCCTTTTTGTGTCGTGTGACATACGGATTCATAATTATATTTGCAGAGTCCTTAATTTGGCCACAGGTTTTGTTCTATGTTGTTATCTGTTAGGGGCTTTTGCTCCTTAGGCATTAAACGATTGGGATGGAGATTGAAAAGCTGACCAGAGATCAGGCTTTTTACTCAAGAGCGAGAAAGTTTAAGATAGTGAGTTTTTTATATAGATAATGAGGGGAATTTGACACAGAGCGCCCACATATCCGGGGAATGGACACTCCAGTTTCAAGATAGAGAGATGTTTGAGATATAGAGATTTTTGTGATAGAGATTGTGAGCGGTTACGTAAGATTCAAAGAGCTAACTGTATTTTATCCAGACGACTCACTATAGTCACTCAACAGTCTCAGAAATTTTATTTTTCAGGCGAGTTTAAAAGTAAATCTTGTACAGGAATTAGTTCTGAAAATCTTCAGTGCTGAAGAGTTATTTACTCCTTCTCAATATTTATAACTTATGATTTGCTTTTATCTTTTTACAAGTTTAACCCTATTCGTTTGGGCCCCTTTGAGGCTGCTGTGGAGCTGGGGGAGGGGGCGGTGTAGGGGAAAAATCCTGGTAAGGTCATTAAGATCCCTATTGTTCTGGAAAATTTGGAAGGAAATGACCCTGCAAAAACGTGAAAACTCATGCTCTACTTATAAGAATGTTGCAAAACTCCTCAGAACTATGAAGCAACCACCAAAGTGACATTTGAAATCATTTCTCAGAATTGCCATACAATATGTACTTTTATGCAAGTCTTTTTGTATGACATACTGAAACAAAGAAAATCCATTGTTTTTATGAAAACGTTATGACATCATCGCGGTTACCTGCAGCTTACAGGTAAAATTTTGAAGACAATTTATTCATTTATAAAACCCTCTATATGTACTTAGTATCACGCCTGTAGCTGTTTCCAATTTTAAGATATCTGAAGAGCCCCCAAAACCCTAGTCCTAATAGGGATATAGTCGTCTTTTTTATTATTTTTAAATAAGACATTATTAGTGTTTTTAACATGTGATGTGAGTCTCAGAGGCAACATTAATTTTGTTATAGACCATGTGTCATATCTGTCGAAACTCTCATTCAGCTTGCAGGTTGCAATATTACCAAAAATGTTCATTTGCTGGTTTTTTTCAGAATGTTTTGAGAATGCTTCACCATTTTTTTGTAATTTTTGGTGTGAATCTGTTTGCAGTGTTATTAATTTTATGGCTAATGGGGCACGTCTTTGAGAACTGTCATTAAGCTTAGTTGTGGCCATTTTTAGCGCTTTTTCAAAATTGTATGCTGGATGCTTCTTTAGCTTGTTGTGGGGGTCAAGCTTTGGGGCAAGAACTGCTCATGTTGTGAACCTTGCATTGTATCTGGAGAAATAATCTTCGGCTTGTAATTGCAAAGCATGTCCACAAGTGGCCATTCTCAAGACCTTTTCAAATTATATCAGGAGTACTTCGTTAGTTCTTTGTAATTTTTGGTCTGTGTGTTAGGGCAACACTACTTGTGTTGTCAACCTTGTCTTATGCCTGGGAAACCCTCTTTCGGCAGCTGGGCTTGGGCTTAGCCATTTATTTAAAAAAATCTTTGTGTAGGATTTTTTGAAAATATTTTCAGAGCCGTGAATTAAATTGGTGTAATTTTTGGTGTAAAACCTCTGTGAAACCTCTGAGCAGTAGCGGTTATTCGTCTTGGATCTTTGCTTGTAATTTTAGTGTAAAAGGTCACTACAATAGTAGGTATGTTGAGACTATCCAACACTGTTTTGGGAAAACTGGTGTTTAATTTGGGTGTGGCAATTTTCGTCAGAAAATAATTTTCATTTTGCGCGTAAAACATCATAGAATAGCTTATTTTCTTTGATCTAAGTCAACGATTCTCAATTAGATTGCTTGTTTTTTGCATTCTATTAAGTTTTGATAATTTGTTCGAATATTGTCTTGAATAGAATTTTTTTGTTTGATCAACGTCTTGCATCTTATTGTGTAGCCTTGCTATTCAACTTGATGTTCATGTTCATGTACATTGGTCAAGCAGTTGTGTCAGACAGGCTAATGATGTATGCGATGCACCATAACTCTGAATAGCTGTATTAAAAACTAAATTTAGTGTGAAATAGTTCGGTCTGCTAGTATACGTGTTGTACTGTATGATTGGATACAAAGGTTTGTTCCGCTGTGTGTTTCTATAGCAAATGAAAAATTTTCAGTTTTATCACAAAATTTGCTTGCGAATATTTCAGGTTCCAGTGATAATGTGGATGATGACTATGATGTGGATGAATCTACACCAGCTATTACCCCGACTGCTACTGGTAAGATACCTCTTGAATGAGTCTGCGTTTCATGGTAAGCCGGTACTTGATATTCTTATGGGATCAGGAGGCACGTGGAGAAGTACATTTACCCCTAGATGAACTTTTGAATGTTGTATCCAGGCCTGCTAAAATGAAATTCATGCCCTGTTTGTGGGTTGCCGAATAGTAATTCAAGCTAATTCAAGCTAAATCCGATTCCTCCTATAGGTTTCACACTGTGGAGTCTCAAAACTCAGCCAAAATTGCTAGTATAGACACGTTTCTATTTGGGTGAGATTTTCAGGGAGATGTGAGCATTGGGTTAAGTATTTGGATTTACAAGTAATTACAATTCACAAGTAATGCCGTAATGTATACAGAAAAACGACATATATATGCATCTGACATATCTGCGTTACTGCTGTTAATTATACTCCACGCAATTTTTCTAATACATGGATCTGCTTCTTTTTATTGCAATCTGTAAATTTGAGCTCAGGCTCTTTGTTCTTAATTTTTTTCTGGTTTTCGGCCTCCTTTTCTACGACCATGCATAAAAACTATCCATGTTTATTAGTATTAATATGGAGTTAGATATCAACCTGGAGTTGTTCTTAGATTGCTCTTGGTAATTCTCACGCGTACTTTGGACTTGTGTTCTCGTAAAATTATTCTTATAAATAAAAAGAGTGTATAACTGCAAATGCAGGGTCTTAGACCAGTAGTGACGTAGTGTTGTGTGAATTTCAAAAATAGTAGTCAGTTATTGCTTTGATATCAGTGTGCTCTTTTTTGAACTGGCATGATGACCTATGTCACTTTTGCATAATTTTTTCAGGTTCTCGTTCTCAACCAGTTATTCCCCTGCCGTCTATTGTACCTAAGGCAGAGACAATGGATGTGGATCAACAGGAAGACATGAACAAGCTGTTCTCGCCACAAAGCCCCCATGATAGTACACAACCTGATGACGTTGAACTCCATGATCAAACTGAAGAAAAGACTGCTATTCAGCCAGTCACTATAAAGCAAGGTGCAATTTGAATTGAAATAAGATATTTTTTGTATTGTTACATGTATCACAGATGATCATAGTTTTTATTCTCCCTTTCTATGATACCCCCCGTTAGCCATCCCCCTTTTTTCACTTAAGAGCTCCCTACCTCCCCTCGCCTTTGGGCAGTTTTCTAAGAGTCCACATTCCTAAAGAAAGGAGGGGGTTGCTGCCATAATATCATATACTACTGGTCAGATTTGATCGTAGTAAAGTTACTCAAACTTAAATATCTCTTAAAAGCTTTGTATGCATTCTAGTGTGAACCTAATACACCGTTTCACAGTTTCGGTCCTACCCTTGAACTTTGTCATTTCTGGATGTAAACAAACCGTTATAGAATGAAGCATGTCTCTAGTGTACAGTAACGTATCGTTGAGAGTGGTGTTATTAGGCAAAAAGGAAATCTTCAAAGAAACTTAGGTACCATTTGGAGACAGCAAAATGTAAATTATGTTCTAACATTAATCGCTGCTAACAATTTATTTACATCTGTCTGTTCAGCGTATCTACCATTTGCGAGTTGCTGGAAAGGTCGATGTTTCAAGTTCAGTCAATCCAATAAAAGTACTGTGCGTAGGTGTATTCCGCATGCATCACTAATGGCTAGGGGGCCATATATAAATGGTACTGTCAAAATATGCAAAATAACCTTGTGCAAGTGTCAATTTCCCCACCAAGCTGTACTATGTGTAAATGGGTCAAAGATAAGTGCCCCCCTGGGCATCCTGAAGTTCTACACACATTAGATGTGATCCATAATTTTTAAAGGGCATATTACAGCTGCCTGATCTGATCATGGCATCATCGCCAAGAATGTGTGTAAATTTCTATTTAGAATGCAATTTCGTTTTATCTGGTCCGTTGGGTGGGTGCAGTTGTTGATCATTTTGAAAAGTGAACAACAAGCGTCGAGGACAGATTTCGTAAATCTGCGGACGTTCTAAGTTTTAAATGGAATACTTGTGTAAATTTCCACATGTTTCTCATGCAAAATATTTTACAATAATATTTCTTTCGTGGCTTTGTATAGTAAGGGAGTTCAGAAACACATTCTATAATGATTTCTAAATTAAGAAGATTACTAGTAACTTCTTTGCATTTTTCGTAATGAGTGCCCCGGCTTGAATGAGCGCTGCCCTCAAGCGAGCGCCCCCTCTGA
>JAOBRC010477900.1:0-11747 GCA_027575255.1 Scolionema suvaense
ACCATTCTGATTCACTTTGAGCCTGTATTATGATCCATTGTCAAGAAAAGGTTTGGCGGGTGTCCTCTGATTCTGTTCACTTGCTTTTGTTGTTGTTGTTGTTGTTGTTGTGTTTTGTTTGCATTGTCATCATAATTGTACGAAGTGATACTATGCATCTTATTTTTTCAGGTGTAAAAGAAAAAGAAATCAATTACCTTCAGCCTTGGACTGCAAAGGATTTTGCAATTCGAAACTTAGCGGACAGGTATTGTTACATCCAATTTTGAGATTTTTCGGACAACTGTTCGTATCTCTCTCTTCTATGATATTACTTCTTTATGAATTCTGTTGCAGAAGAAGGCACGATTGTGAACGAGTTGTTTTACATTTTACTAAGTTGCATTTTATAAGAGAAGAAATAGGTCGGCTATAGTGGATTGGTTGCTTACATATCCAAAAGTCCCGGTTTGACTCTGCCAGGCCATATCACATACCATTACGGTTTGCTTATGCATTACGTTAGTCCATTTGTGCAGCATTATTTGAAAAGCTCGTTGCAAAGATGCAGTGGACTGATTTACCAGAGTTCTGCTAGACTTTATGACAACGGGGCATTTTCACAAATATCAGTTGAACCATACAGATTTTTCTTTTCATTTCTCGTGGTGTTGTGGATTTTCATATTCAATCAAGTGATAAGTAAAGCAGGATATGATTCAGCTAACCATCAACCATTGTCAACTACACTCATGTCTATCACTTGAATCATAGTGCACAAAAAATTATTGAATCTGATGTTATAATGTTGTCTAATAATATATCGTTCCAATTGTATTTTCATTCCATTCAGAATATTCGACATTCCGCAGATGACGCTCGTGTTTCCTGGCATTCCGAAAGAAACCGCTTTCGCTGACTTTAAGGGCGATGAAGGTTGGATTCGAACTTCTTTTTTTTTTTTGCATTCATATTTACGGTTTTACGGAGTTTTATTGTATTCTTTGTATGTCAGATTTTATGTACGTGTGAAAGCTTTGAATGCCTTTAACCCCATTCCTGCCGGGCTTTTTTGGCTGGTGCACTGCCGGGGGGGGGGGCGGATTCTGCCAGGCGCCGTAAGTACCTGTTAAGTACCTGTCAGACCATGAACCCAATGCAGTACCCTAGAACAGTCTTTTATGAGTACAATAAACTAAAAATGAGGTTTTCTGAGTTCCTAGAAGTGCCTCAGACGAGAGCTATATAAGGCACACTTTTTGAGGTTTCGTCAATTTGCCGTCATTTTGATGAAAATTCGTTTCTGAGAACGTGTGCTACCTGCATCATGTCTTAACATTGTCTGTTGCTCGCACAACACATACATCGAAGACAAAAAGCACCTTTCAGATTTAATGTTGGAACGAGCTATACTGCCGGTTAAGCCGTTAGCACAATGGAAATTCGATAGGCTATCAATATCCCCTGACTAGAAATTTTCAGAAATTGTTGTGCCTCACAAATTTGTGCTTTTCATCTGTAGGAATTGTTGCGATTGAAGAAAGGAAAAGAATTTTGCGTGTTCAAATTTTCAACTTTATGATTGCGGGACTAACGAAAAGGCAGTGAAGTTAGTTATGCCCCTATTTGAGTCATGTTAGCTATAAACAGTTCTAACTAACATTTTTGGTTTCTTCCAGAACCTTAGCAAGAAATCTCCTGGGGCAATATTTAACTGGTTTCTGGACAGTTCTAGACAGTTACTGTTACTTGACTGTTGATAGGTAGTTCCCTGGTATATGTGTCCTACGCTATGTTCTTATTGTTTCTGCTTTTTTTATTTGCCACAGGTCTTCAAGAGAGGGATTCAAGTGGTTATGTAGCTGCAGGCATCGTTGCGCGAATGTAAGTACTGTTAGTTCTTATTTCTAGAGTGTAAGTATGTAAAAGCCCAACTCTAGAAGATCGTTTGGAAGAAAAAATCGTACGAAATTTAGGATGATCTGTCTTATGAGCCATCTGTGTGAGCAACGTGCCAAGATAGTTAGTTACTAATTCTTGTTTAATTGCAGAGAATGCTGCATTTGCTCTAAGAGCATATAAATGATCCAGGAAACATGATCATGGTACAGCTGGAAGAATCATGCTCTCAATTTTTTGTTGGAGTTAGTCAGAACCTTTTTTTATGGGGGGGGGAGCTGAATCTGGAAACCTGGAAAATGTATATAATGCTTTACCTCGCAAAAAGGTGATCTACATGATAGCTTTTTATCATGCATTATATGTATGAATTGCAAGCCCAGTGCTCTGTGATATTTATGGTGTTTCCCAATTGTGAAGTTATGTTGTTAAGTGGGAAGTTGAGGTGAAGGTTGGTTTAGGGATCGTTGCCAGTAGAACGCTATTTGTACAAGGTAAGCTTGGAAAAAATAAGTGTTGCCTACCTTAGCTGGAAAAGAGTATGTTTTTGTTCAGAAGATTCCTGGAAAAAAGCCTGTTTTTAGCCACTTTACCTGGAAAATTGGTTATTGGAGATCGTAGCCTCCATCGATATGCCTGCCTGCAAATCTCATTGATCACGTCGAAGTTTTTTAGGTGCTTAAACTTCTGTGGTGAATTAACTGCTACGGAGTGCTATTATCGAATGCTTGTGTTCACTGCTTGTCCACTGAACTTTTCTAGCAACAGTGCGATGATGTGATGTGCGAAACTTGTGTCTGATAAACATAGATCTGCTAATCTCTTTCTGATCATTTCCTGCTGTGCGGAACGTGCCGATTTCTAATAAAATGTATTCCGATTTTCAACATGGCCTGCACACAATTCATGTTTAGATCTGAGAAATACTAACTTGTACACTTTCTGTCATTTCATGCTGTGTGCTCGTTGTGCTATTCATACTTTTTCAGTTATCGTTTGCTTCTCAGCACTATCACCACTCATATATTAAACATTAGCGGGCAGTACGATGTCAATTGTTTTGCAAGCTTGACGATAATTCAAATCGTGGTATTGGTGCTTAAAATTCAACGTTTTCAGCTTGGGATTGCAGTGTTACAGTTGTTTTCCTCGTCTCTTGTTGTCTCCGATATGTTCCTGTACGTTTGTTTCGTCCTGTGGAGTGTTGAAACATTGCCGGCAACTTCGTCTAAGTGCAGCTCGTTGCATGTAACGTCAAGTGAAAATGAAGGCAATTTCACGCTGGTTGGTGTTTTCCCTGTGCGGTTAACTGATAATCAATTCTTTCATATTGCTTTGCCGTGGAAGGAAGCTATGGTATTGGCTGTCAAAGAGAGCAATGCATACTTGACATCCATTGGACTGAATATTAGTGTTGGATATCGCATTTATGATAGTTGCTGGAGCAATGACTTGGATTTGGGTTCCATTGTTGATGTCATTCTCAACCCCAGGACTGACGTTCAGAAAATTAGTAGTAAAGGTTGCGTTGGGAAGTGCAACTGTATGGAGTATGATGGTGCTACTCTTCTGGGAATTATCGGACCTGCTCGATCGGAAGCTTCTATCAAAGTAGCACAGACGTCAGCGTGGGAGCAAATACCCGTGATGGGTTTCTCTGCTACTAGTGTGAGATTAAGTTCGAAGAATGATTTTCCTTACTTCCTGCGCACCATTCCTCCAGACGATTACCAGGCGCGTGTGATTGCAGATTTCATAAGATTTCATAACTGGACTTACGTATCCATTGTCGTTAGTGATACAGAGTACGGAAATATGGGCCGTAGAGCCTTACGGAAAATTCTCGATGAGTATGGCCTATGTGTTGCGGTAGATGAAAAACTCGATGACGTCATCGGTGATGTCAGGGATGTTGATCGTGTTGTGCGGCGTTTGAAGTCATTCAACCAATATTCAGTAATAGTCCTGTGGATGTACCAAGTGTCAGCCAAGGTATTAGTGGAAAGGGCGTCTGCGTTGGAGTTGTTTGATAAAACTTGGTTATCGTCTGAAGGTATCGGTTTAGATGCGTCCATCTTGGATTATGACCCACGTGTCATCAACGGCATGATAGTGACTGTTCCTTTTGGAGGCGATTGTTACTCCTGTCTGAACAGTCTTTGGAGTATGAAAGTTGCTGCTGATAGCAAGGATCCGCACTTTCGTGCACTTTACCGCGAATTCAAATCCGAACTTGGATTCCCTGTATCTTTCACCTTAGGAGACATCAAGAAAATCTTTAATATTGACTACGTGCCCTTCATGCATATGGCTGTGTTTGCTTACACACACGCGCTTGTGACGTATGTTTCAGATCTAAAAATTGATCTGTCGCATTCTCCTTCAAGATGGTTCGACCGAGTGGATTTTTTTGAGAATTATCTGAAGCCTGTAAAATTTCGCAGTTTTGATAATACGTCTATCTACTTTGATTCAAATGGAAATGCTGGAAGTCCGAAATTTCATTTCTATGCTGTGCAGAGTCAGTCGAACCAAATGTTTTTCAAAAGGATTGGTCTATGGACGCCGGATACTGGTGTTTTAGTCAAAGAACATTTTCTGTGGAAGGGTAACTCTGCTGTCACACCAAAATCACGCTGCTCTGAACCGTGCCGTGCAGGAACATACACAATACGCGATCCTCGCACGCCATGTTGTTGGGAATGTGTCGCCTGCCCAATTAACTTCTTCAGCACTGGACTCAATGCGGATTCCTGTAAAGCATGTCCTGCTGGGCTGATTTCTGCACCTAACAAAACTATGTGCATTTATGTTACAGAACGTTTTATGCGCTATGACAAATTCCCTGGGATTTTGGCTACTATTATATCTATTGCCGGAGCTCTTGTTGCAATTACATTTGTGATTGTTTTCATTCTTCATCGATCCACACCTATCGTACGTTCTAGTCATATGCTATTGTCTGTCACTCAAATGGTATCTCAGCTCCTCTTGTTTCTTGGATTGTTGCTTTATGCGATGAAACCATCTTTGTACATATGCTGCCTACAGTCCATCACTATTGGTATGTCTTTTACAATCTCTGGTGCTGTCACTCTCGTCAAAACAGAGTTCTTATTGCGCGTGTTTAAGATGAAGTTGAAGTTGACGCGGAAGCGTGCCTTCATCGATAGGTCGGTAATTATATTTGTCATTTTATTTCTGTGCGCGGTGCAAGCTTTGCTCATCGCTTCGTTCCATATGATGGATTCTTCAATCCGGTCTGTGGAGGAGAAACTGAGAGATACGACTTTGAACATTTCATGTAATACAGAAAACCTCCTGAACATGCAAGTCGCATTTATGGTCCTGTTATCTCTTTTGTGTGGTGTGCAAGCTTTCAGGGCTCGAAACTTGCCAGCGAATTACAATGAAGCAAGGTATATTGCTTATGCGTCCTTCATCAGCAGTATTACATTAGCTATGTGGCTTCCTCTGTACTACAGTATCTCCAATATCGAAACGAAAGCTCTTGTTACAGTCGTCATACTAGCCTTGACAAATTCTGTGGTGTTAGCATTGATGTATGGATTCAGAGTGTATATTATTGTTTTACGTCCAGAGAGTAATGATCCGAAGTTGTTTCACGAAGTCCGTGTTGCTGGTGTCCGTCGTGCTGTAGATAAAGCTACTAGTTTACAGCGTTCAGTTCGTACGGAGACCTCTCAGTTGTGACAGTTGCTTCGTGTAGCCACTGTCACGAATGAGTATATCACGTGTCTTTTTCAAGTTATGAGATTGGATCACTCCTGGGACAGGTAGCTGTAATATTATTGGATGAAGATATCAGTGAAACTTGTTTTGATGCCAATGACAGGTGCACTTATTATTTTTGGAAACCATTTTTGTGGCAGTAACTGGTGACGGCTATATACCTGGAATTTGTTTTTGTGGCTTCGTTGACCTGGATCATCAAATTTCGTGGTTTTTTTTGTTACGGTTGAACTAATGTTTTTAACGATTCCCGGATGCGGAGCTTTTCTACCACGAGTATTCGTATTACTGAAACCTCTGCAAACCTGAATAGGAACGTCTGTCTGCATCGGCTTGATGTTTGAAAAACTCATGTGGACATTTTGGTCCGATCATGAAAACTGCGGGCAGTTGGATTTATAGGCACTTGACAGAGTGCTCAATCTTTATGGCTTCATATGTTTATAAAAACAACCCGCTTGATAAAATTGTGTTGGTGTAAATATGCGTATAGAGCTCTGAGTATTTGTTTTCTGTAGGGATCATAGTGCTGAATATACTCTTGGAATTTATCCACGTTTTGTCTTTTATTGCGTAGTTTTGGGTGGATGACAGTTCTTTACTTTGATGTCTCGTTTCCTGAGAGGTGAATTAACGCCCGCTTTCAATCTTTGTCGTGTATCTCTAAATCAGCAAATGCTATGAAAATTTTACTATTATGTCTAAGAAGTTTAATTGAGAATATGGAAAACGATTCGATTCTTGATGTGTCTAGATGACGGCATGAAGATGTCGTTCTCGAAACTTCGTGAGGTATTCAACCATGTTTGTTACCAGAAAAAGTGTATGTTACTAAAACCAGACGTTTTGGACGTGATAGAAAGTGTAAAAATTATGACGCGTGAAGGGGATAATTTGAAACGCATCACGTTGTCCTTGAACGATCACGTCTTTATTTGGTTTATTTAAGTCTTCTTATTTTTTAGTATTCCTCCGACTGGGGACACGGCAGCTGCATCACCAGCACCTCTGGATTATACCATGGTAAGGAGTGTGTTATAACAGTGACTCATTTATTCGATTTCTTGAGCAGTTGAAACCTCCACCAAAGCACATCTTGAAGCCATTAGGTTTTTGTAATGAGTCTGTAGTACAAGAAAACAAGCAAGTAATTTTGCGAACATGGAGTACATTCACTTAACCCTATTTCTACCTGGATTTTTTGGCTGGTGTAATACCGGGAGGGGGGGGGTGGATTCCGCCACCCTCCTGGAAGTACCTGTTAAGTACCTGTTAGGTTGTAAAATATATACTGCACTTTGAAACAATCTTTTAGGAGTACAATAAACTAAAAACGAGGCTTTGGTAGGTCCTAGAAATCCCCCAGTTGCAGGTTTTGTAAGGTGCACTTTTCAGATTTCGTTAGTTTTCCTTCATTTTCAAGAAAAATCGTCCATGAGACGTTTTGCCTCCTGCAACATGTCTTATGATTGTCCAATGCTCACAAAACTTATACACATTTTGAATTAGTCTCTTAGGAGTGCAATAAGACGTAAATGGAGATTTGAAAACGTATGGTTGAGGTACAGCAAGAAGTGAAAGATTAGTCAAAAGTTTGGGAGATTTTTTCGCAATTTTGGACCCAAAGCCCTCCCAAAATCCCCTCGCTGTGCAAAATCGACTCACAAACGGCGAATGAAACTTGCGTTATTGTATTCAGTATAAAAAACTATGAAAAGTCTCAAAAAATGGGCTTAAAACGTGCAGCCAAAAAAATTCTACATCGATCGATGCGCGAAAGGGGCGGAACTCCCAGTTAACACGCTTTAGTGGTATAAGTGTCAAATTTGAAATACTATAGTTTCGTGCGACTCAATTTGAGGGTTAGACGTCATTTCCATATGCATCTCGTACATTGGTCTTCGTTTGTGCGATCTGTTGATGCATTTATCAGTATACATAATATATTCCAAAATGTACAATATATATGAGGTCACCTAATAAAAGACATTTAACTACACGTTTTTTTTATAAGAAACACAAAAAATCAGTCGAGCTAAATGTTTCTTAATTTTTCACTAAGTTGAGCCTAAAATGTTTCTTAAATGTTTCTTAATTTTCCGGCTGCCCGTAAAACCTTCCTTCCCCCAATTATATGGTTCCCCATAACAAAACATATATGATCCACTGAAGATGAGCAACACAGCACGCGTCTTGTGACAAAGTTGACGAAGCTGGTTTCTCAATAGTCTTCCTTATGGCAAGGAAATGAAGTTTATTGAAGGGATGTGAATGCTTCACCAGCTGCTCCTACAAGAAACACGCTTATGACTGTAATTTTTGAGCATGAGCATGTTTCTTAATTTTCATGGTACTTGAACCTCATGTTTCTTATAAATGTGTTTCTTATATTAAAAAAAACGTGTAACTTACAAACATTCGTGAATGATTTTGCCTTGCGTTTGAGACACTCCCGTCGTGACTTCCATACAAGGAGACATCCCAGTTGAGATCAGTCCTGACCAATTTGTTTTCGCAGCCTTCTACTAGTCGTGCTATGTGGCGCCCAATGTGGGCGTTTCTGGGTTTTGAGGGTGTTCTTTTTTTTCGCTCTCTGTTAGATGTAAACATGCTTCTGGTCCATCCCCCCTCAGGATACGCAGCCGTTCTCGCCATCCACTCTGTTGGCGGATTCTCCGGGATCATCCATTTGTGTCTCACCCAGACACGACTCTGGAGGCACATTGATGCCAACCACTGAACGTTCATCGAGTGGTTCTGACCATTCACTAGCCTCCCATTCACCTACGCCTCCATCAAATATGCCTGTGTTGTCAAGCTCTGCTGTGAATGTGGTGAGCAATGGTATCGGTGGTGGCAGTGGACAAGGCGCCACCTCCAATGGACCACTTGGACCTTATGCACAGTTTGTCGCCGATGAGGAGGTTTTTGACCCCATCCCTCCGGATAGCAACTATGCCACGTTGGACTCTTTCTTGCGCTTTATGCTAGAAAATCCGAATTGAGATCTGTCTGGTACGTTTTGTGTTCATGCAGAGTTCTCTAAGTAAAGCTGTGTGCGCTCTTTTTATATGCTATGAATTTTAATCAGTTCGTGTATTTTGCATTTTATATTCATCCTATGATAATTCTGTACAGATCCGATGTATACAGTTTAGAATCGTATAGCTTTATGACACTATTTCTATTTTCATTGTACATCTTTATTTTTCTTGCAAACATTCGAGTTGCATTAAGAGAACCTGAGGGAAGAAACACCTTGATTTCATCCAAAACATCTAGAAAATATGCTTTGGAAATTCTATTCTAAATGGGTCCATTTCAAAGATATTGACCTATGTACCTGCGAAATATGAAGACTGACTTGCAGAAGATACAAACTTTGATCTGATGCTGCTTCACAGTTGACTCCAGATTTGAAATTGTCGATGTTGATGATCATAAAGAAAATCTTCCTCATCAACACGCTCATATTCTTCATATCCTACATCACAAATGAAGGTGGAAAATGGGATTTTAGACTTTCTAGGTGTTTATAGCGAAAGGAAATTTTGTAGATTCTTCCTCGCTTCTGCACTGTTGTCGAACGGTAGAAGATAATCTTTTTTTTTTCGGTTTGCCTTTGGCTATCAGTTCTTAGTTGTGGTAACAAGTTCTTTTTAGTAAGTCAATACACTGGTGTTGAAACAAAGTGCTTGTGCTGCTATTGCTTAACTCCAAGGATAGTTTTGCGAATAGCCAAGTATGTGAAGGCATGACGGCGAAAATAGAGTTGTTGGTTGAAAGAAAAACACACTACTTACCTAAGATAGTGTTAATATCGCTATCTGCGGCTATTTAACCAGACAATCTATTGTTTTTTTGCGATCTAGTCAAGGTCTCATTGGCTGCAAAAGTCATCTTTGAAACGCGTTTTTTAATTATGCAACAAAGAAAAGTCATCGTAACATTGTTTCGTATGTTGTGATTTTGAATGGTGTTCTTGTGTTCTTTGCTGGGTAAAAGTAAAAATGTACGATACAATTCAAAGAAGCAGTTCTTGGCATTTTTATGGTTCTTTTATATGTTGTATACCGACGAATATCTCAGATTGTCCCCACATCTGACGTTGGAACGTATCATTGTTGGTCAATTTTTTTTCTCTTTTCTGAAGGACACCATCTTGAGACAGGAGAAATGTTCCACACATGTGGCCAGTTTCTCTCTTACATAACCCTTCAGAAAAATGGCGTGTTTCTCTTTCTTTACACAGCTTGCACGGCGATTGTAGACACAGTACTAGATGTTGTTAACAAATCATATGCGTTCTCTTGAATAGTTGCAGATAGAATAAAGTTTTGTGAAACACTCGATACGGTATATTGTTATGAAGTAACTTCTCTTTACCAAGAGCACTATATTTATTACTGTATCTTCAATGGATTCCTATGCTCTACCGTCTTCACCGAAATGCAAATATAGACGGATGCATTGTGGTTCGGCTAAATATTAGTCTTCTTTCATACATTCTTTTTAACCTAAGGCCCTCCAGTGGAAATTGATTGTGTATACCTCGAATGCACTGTGAATATACACGCTTTGCCCACCTCGCAGCAAATTTGTTGCAGTCAGCAATTCGCTGTATCGACATCGATTCTGCATTCCTTTTTTCTTATTTTTTTGGGCCAGCTGTTGACTCTGCTAAGTCTCGAAACAATCGTGACCAGAGAAAGCTTTGTCCAGGTAACGTTTTGTCATCCTATATTTTTGTTTATTTTCATTTTTTTATTATTACTACTTTCGTTTTTCTTTTTTTACCCTTTTGATATCTTAAGCGTGACACACACGTAGCTCTAATATCTATCCTAATCGGGGTATGGTTCTTGCTTCTATGATAGTTTTGTAGGACCCGAGTCGTAGAGCACAATTGGTCTTTGTCAACTTACACACCAACATGTTTTCAGTTACGCTAATAACAGCAAAACATTTGGATTTTTTCCTAGCGATGAACGAATACTTTTCGGAATCTCTATATAACAGTGACTGCGTCTGTATAAAAATCCTTATCAACTATGAATCTTTAGACATGCTGGGGAAGGGTTGAGCGTGCATAAAAAAGCTATATAGAAAAGGATTGATTTTAGGAGAATACACGCTTTTTTATAAGAAAACAGTTCTTTTAGACCAAGGCTTGATTTTCGTAGCAAATGACTCAAATCGAGGCTGAAATTTTCGTAAATATTTTGCGTTTTCAGGGTCAATTTTCTTAACCTTTTTTTTAAACTGTTTGTCTATGTTAAATCTGTTAGCTTTCGGTCAATACTGCACTTCACGAGGAACCATATTTTTACTAACAGAGGTTTATGTGTACTGCAAATGTTACATTCGCTGTTTCTGCCTGCTCAAAACTTCCTACCATCGGTTCATTTATCCGTGACGCTTGATGTCTGTCACTTATTTGGTAATTGTTGTTTTTGAAAGTGCTTGGACGGTCGACGAATGCTCAGCATGAAAGAGTTCCTTAAATTAAGAAATCCTGATTCAAAACTTGAGCCTGAGGATTTTCTTAACGTTTTCTTAGAATTTTGATGTTTTTCATTCTTATGAAGCGTTTTCTTATAAAAAAAAACAAGCGTGTGTGATTGATGGAAGAACCACCTGAACCTAATTTATATCGAACTGTCCTATCTCAGTATGTGATATTATTATAAGTGCTTGCAACAATCGAGGGCTGGTCTTACCGTCTATGATTTTCTCTCATTAATAGTTCTCACTCAATGCAATGCTACTAACCATAGGTGCTCAGGGCAATGCCACTACCCATAGGTGTTCAAGACAAAAAGCATAGTCCAGTAATGAGCCGTAAGGAATACCTCAAAATTAATAGAAATGAAGATAAGGTCTACCTAATTATGAGGTTAAGTAACTCTTTCCTAACCGAAGTACAAAAGCTTGCTGGAAAATGTGAGGAATACACAATAAGTTTATTCGGCGCTCTTTATTTTTCTTTCGTTGCATACCTACCTACTTTCTTGATATGTTGAATTCGGTGGATGGGTGTTCCGCAAAATATACGTTCCTGCTGGAATATTTTCCACATACGTATAATTGCCCATGAGTTCCATAATCTTACTCCA
>JAOBRC010478011.1:0-11746 GCA_027575255.1 Scolionema suvaense
GACAGGGAGGATGACCTCAAAACCGGGACTCTTCCGGACAAATCGAGAGGGTTGGAATTTTTGAGAATCAAAGATTTACAGAGAAATTGCATGGAAGACATAGAGAAGGTTATTGACATGCACATACAGAGAAAGAATAAGTCCGAGCAGATTGTTATCAATAAAAGATGGATAAATTAGTTGTATTTGCTTTTGGTCAACTTATGACATCATTTTTTTGATATTTTTTGCGTGGATATAATATTGCGAATTCAGCAATCCACCCCCAAAAAAATCCCCTTAAGTTTTGGTAGTTGACAGAACATGAAACTTCTCTCATTTAGAGTGCAAAATATAACTAAAAGATGATTACTAGCTTATTTAGAAAATGTACAGAATACAGACAGGGGCAGGGAAGAAGTGTTGTTACTAATTATTTGGAAGTAAGATCCAAGGGGGGTCTAGGTGAAAGACATTTTTATTTTAAGGGGGGAGTTTTTCTTAAAGGGGAACAGTAAATTTCTAGATGATTTAAGGGGGGAGATGATAGCAGTAAGGTGGATTTTGCATTTTAAGGGGGGGACTAAAATACCTGGCAGAAACCATGTTGTGCATGTCTTTTTGTTGTCCTCTTTCTAGTTTGATGAGAGGGCTGTTGTTGCAGCTGTGACAAAGGAAGTATGCGTGAAGAAACAATTGAGACTTCGGCAAAGTGAGCATCTTCTGCCAGAATCGATTTCACAAGCAGTGCCACACCATCACAAGGTGAATTCAGCTTCTCAATTTTTTCTGTTCTTAAACCTGTTAGGACTGGGGTTTTGTAGAGACTGGATTTCACCCCCTTGATATTTTAAGATTGAAAACAGCTGCTGACGGAGAGGTGGGTTGGTGTAGTGATGGATAAGCTGAAGTTGGAATAGCCAGGCGTGGAAAATTCAATGCAATTCAAACTTTCTGTGGCAGACATATTTGTGACACTCTGATAGTATGAAGTCAAAGGGAAAAAGAAATGTGCATACCTTTAATTAATCACTATTTTGAAAGCATTCATTTCCTATAAAATACTAAATTATGCCATCTTGCTGATCTAGCACCTTTCTTGGATAGAGATGTGCAAAAACTTTGAACCAAGTAGTTCCATCAAATGAAATGTCTCTTGTGTTGCATTATTATCCTTCTGGTTATGGCACAACCTTGAGATGTGAACGGTAATGTTAAGGAATTGTAGACTGATCTTGTCATATTCTTAGTATTAGCTGTGTACATGGTGGAAGATTTTGACCGGTGGTAATAGTGTAGACACACAGGTTAACTTTATATTATGAGGAGGGAAATACACACTGCAGGTCTATATTGCATCTGTAAATGAGCTTCATGTTAGACCTCTCATCTCTCTCCCACTCCTATAGGGATTCTCGTTCTGTCATGGCTCTCATGTTTTTGGCTTTGAGAAAAAAAGTCAAGTTGGAGACCTTTAACAAAAACTGCTTAAGCCTTGCAAACATACCTTATTACGCCAATTTAAGCCGCATATCTAATGTCGCTGCATTAAATTAAGCCGCGCTGTAATTAAGTTGCACTTTGGCAAAATTAGGGGTTTGTAAGGTTTTAATTAAGCCGCAGGAGTCACTTAATACTGGAGAAAAAGTTGGGACAGATTGACTTTTACAACTATCATGATGAAAGCAACGATATTTTGGAGGAACTTCATGCCAAGGTAGAAAGTAATGATATAGTGTATTGAATAAAGTCATCCAGCAGCAATTGAGTTTTTCGATAACTTGCCTGGTCTTTAAATAAGCTGCATTCTATTAAGCCGCACCATTAATTAAGCCGCGTTTTTATTAAGCCGCACTTTTTAAACGTGCGGCATAATTAAGTGCGCAGCTTAATTTGACGTAATAAGGTAGAGTAATGAATGTTCCTTTTATTTAATAGCCTTCTGCTGTGCTTACCAAGGTAACCTCTTTGGAGTATCAGCCTTACTTTCCTAGAGTGCATTAGGTGGAACCTCTTTTGTTTGTTTATGGTGTTTAAAGGAAGACCATGGAAAATCCCATGATACCCACCGCGTGAAATTTCTTAAAATTCCTGAAAATTAAGTAATGCTGAAAAGTGGATGACTTATTTTAAAAGGATGTATATTTTGCCTGCACATATTTTCTACTGGAAGTGTGATAGTGGACAAACCAGCGCGACGTAGTGATGTTTAACATCGGATGTAGATCCGCCTGACTATGCATTCGCGAGAGAAATAGCTTCCAAGTGTGATGGTGAATTTACTGTATCACTAGTGTTGTGACACCTATGTATAATGTGATTTACTATTAATAACAACTCTAAGTAAAATGTCAACTTTTAGAGCAACTAAATCTCTTCGCTTACCGAGCGATAACTTTGTGTTTATAATATACGTGCGTACACAGCTACGGTAACTCACAACTCCCCATAAGCTTGCTGCTTACACTGATTTGATACAGTTAGCAGCATAAATCAGAAACACTTAACTACGGGATACAACACAGGACGCAACGACTGTTTAGATCGCCATAGTAACAGGACAAACCAAGTAGGTAATGACTGACTACAATTCACAGTAAACAGTATTGGCACAGGGACTAACGCAAACATGCAAATTATATCCTGAAATTCACCCGTTCTAGATAAAAGTCCTCCTGGACGTATCCAGAATTTAAAGTCAAAATCAGTCTTGGACAGTACTCTCTTGCATGCATAAACTGCATAGGAATAACTGTTTTTGAACTGTCAAAAGTTCATCTTCAGAAAGTGAGCTCTACAAACTGAAGTGTTTTTGATCTGTTTGGTATTAGCGAGCGAATGATGGACTTCATCATTATGAAGAGGCATCATGCTCCGGAGCGATACTCGTTAGTCTCGTGGTGCTTTCACTGATGGTAAATGTGTGACTGTCCTAATGGTGATCACCTTACTGAATAAGGTCATCACCATTAGGACGGTCTTTTGGCGGTAAATTCTTTAAGTCTGTATCGGGCAAGGAATGCAGCTTGGAGTCATGACCGACCGATGTTCAAGTGAGCTTTGACACTGTCTTGCAAAGATCGGTATCCTACTTCTGTTTTTGCCAGTGCTGCTTGGTATACTTTCATTTGGTGGAACTGAATTTCTACTATTGTTGGTATGCGGAGATGATCTCTCTGTAGTTGAGAGGTGTCAAACTGGATGCGGAGTTATACTTTCTGTGGTCGAAAGGTCTTGAACTGGATGTGTAGTTGTCTTTTGTATAGTTGGAAGGTCTAGAAATAATGATGGTAATGGTAGACGATGTTGCATTTGCAATCAGTTGGTTGTAGGGAAGCAGGTGGTTGGCTGTAGGTAGCTTGGCAGATAGATGCAACTGATCGGGAAAGTGGAAGGGATCCATTGCTGAAGAAGAGCAGGACACGGCTGAAGTGTGGATAAGGTATGTTCACTTGAGCTGGTTGCAAAGTCAAGATTTCTTCTGAATGATCCATCTTTGGAGGTGATGACGTCCTGCTTGCAGTCTTGTGAGTAGATTCAACTGGTTTCTCTGAACTACGTCATAGGAAGCATTGCAGACCCTGTGGATGAAATTCAATTAAATCTTTATCAGAGTCGAATGAGTCAGATCAAGCTGAGATCGGGTCATGGCTTTGATGAGTCTATTGTTGATTCTGAGCAGTTTGTTTAGCAGCAACAGAAATAGATGGATGCTTGCAACGACGGTGTTTCCTGGTTACAGGTTGGTGGTGATGGACATTTTTTGCTGATGTAGTAGGGATACCAGGACGTTTCTGTGAACGACGCCGGATTTGGCATTGTTATCATCTTTTGGCTGCACACAAAAGATAACTCAGTATCCCACAGGTTCTATGACTTTATAAATGGATGATTCCCAATACGATCTGATTTTTCCTGGGCCACCGCGCTCAGCATGATTTCAAACTAGGACATGATCCCCATGTTGTAGAGTAGATCAGACTGGTTTGGCATTGTAGCGTTGCTCATCAGAAAGTTTGGAATCCTGAGAATTTTCACTAGCAATATGATAAGTTTTCTTCAGTGCATCTTGCCACTGTTGAATGTACTGATGGTGGGTCACAGGGCTGATTTGGTCGATCAAGGATGACATTGATTGAAAGTCGAGGTTCATGCCCTAAGAGCAGGTAGTTCGGTGAAAATTTCGTAGATCAATTCTTGTGCAGTTGTAGGCGTACACCAGCTTGTTGAGAGAATCCTGCCACCGTGACTTCTGCGACTCTTTGAGTGTGCGAAGCATACTGAGAACATATGTTTACATAATCCATTGGAGTGAGGATGATTTGGAGGCGTACAAAGACGTTGAGTACCAGTAAGATTCACAGGATGATGAGATGATGAAAGAACTTGTTTTCAAATTCACCTCCTTGATCATGCAAGATCTTCTCTGGCATTCCAAAACACTAAAAGAAATCGTCGAACAGATGTAGTGCAGCAGTCTTGGCAGTTTTATCTCGACAAGCATAAGCTTGGAGGAATCTTGTGAAGTGGTCAACGACTGTCAAGATGTATTCTTAACCCCCAGAGCTTCTCTCTAGATGCAAGAAGTTGATAGAGATAAGCTCCAAGGGTGCACTTGTTGTGACAGTTTGGAGAGGCACTTCAACTTTTCGATGAGGCTTGTGCTGGATAAGACATTGACACATGTGGTGTATGTAGTCAGCTATGTCTCTATCTTGTGCCAGAGCATGAACGCAATCTACTCCGAGATGACCCATTTTGTCATGCAGTTCATTCAACAGTATCTGATGTAGTGATGTTGGAACAATAACTTGAAGGTGACCTGGTCCAAGTCGGCATAGCACTTGATTCTCATATGGGGATAATCGAACCCACTCGTGTAGGAGGCTGGCAACTTGTCGTTGAGTAGGTCGTTTCTATGGCTCTGCTGATAACTATATCTTGCTGTTGGTGGTTGGGGATGTTAATAGGATGAAGATTATGAAAGTCAGGAAACATGCCACCTGGAACAGGTTGAACTGTCAGTGCATTTATTGCCACATCCAAATGCTGAGTATATGCTCCTTCTTCAAGGGCAGAGACCTTTTCCAAAGAAACACATTTGTTGCATGATGACATGAACTGCTCAATATCACGGATGTCAAGCGGGTAGCGTGACAAGCAAGCTGCATCTCCATTGTCTTAACCTTTGCGATATTTGATTGAGAAATTGAAGTTAGCAAAATCTTTGACCCATCGTTGCTCTACATATTCGCACTTGACAAGAGATAAGTTAGCAGATTATTGTCTGTGTACACATCAAAGGATTGGGTATAGTAGAGATACTGTCTGAATTTATCGGTTGTCGCCCACTTCAGTGCCAGAAACTCAAGCTTGCTGGACTGATAATTCTTCTCTGCTCCCTGAAGGGTATGACTCCCATATTGTTGGTAAAGAACAGCTCCAACTCCTAGTCGAGATGCATCTGGGTGAAGTGTGAAAGGCAGGTTGAAGTCAGGATAGGTGAGTACTGGGTTGGTTGTAGTGGCATCTAGGAGAAGATTCAATGATGCTTGATGGTCAGAAGTCCATCAGATGGAATGATTGAATGGTAGTTGACCAGACTTAGATTCGGACTTAGATTAGATGCTTGTGTGATGATGATGGATGTTTTCCAGCAGTTTGAATAATGGGCTTGCCTTCTGTGCATAATTGTGAACAAATCTGCAGAAGTGACCAAGCAGACCCAAGATTCGTCGCAGATCTCCAACGTTGGCAAGACGAACATTGTTCGTAGTTTGTCGACAGCAGCTACACTTAGTGGATCCCTTTGAAATCCATCTTCTGATATAATACACCCAAGGTACGCAACTTTTCGTTGAAACAGCTTGCACTTTGCTGGTTTCAGTTTCACACCATGGGATGAGATCATCAAATGATGAAGATGAAACAAGAAGGTCATCAAGATAATATGGCATGACGAAATCTCCCTCCATTACCCCAAGACACAATTCCATGTAGCGCTGAAACTGAGCAGGAGCATTCCAGACACCAAAAGGTATGCGTACCCATTTATATAAGCCAGGTGCGATAAACCCTTGATGGTTTGCTTTGGTCTGGTTGAGCAAACTGAACCAAGACTTTCCACAGAGTCCATCGATGGCTTCTTGAACTCTTGGTAGCGCATCTCTCCTGATTTCTAGCGAACGGCTAAGACTGGTGAAGAATAAGGTGACATAGATTTTGTGATGAAGTGTCGATTCAGCAAATCTTCAATGTATGCACGGAGTTCAAGGAACAGCAGATGAGGCACGTCATTACATTTCGTCTGGACTGGAGTCGTATCGTTGAGATTAATTGCCATCTGAAGGTTGGGAAGACAACTAACTTCAATCATCCGTAGCAAAAGCAGAAGATTCTTCTTGAAGCATCAGGCGAAGGGCATGGGCTTGGTCATTAATCAGGTGTGATAGATCAACATCCAGGAACCGAGAGCAAGTATGATCAGCGGATGAGTTGTGTTTTACTGAGGATGACGAGTCTGGAGTGCTTTCCGATGATTTGTTAGACATATCATGGTGTGTTGGGTTTGACAAAACTTTTACTGGCATGATTGTGAAATGGTGTGCTGGTTAACCCATTGGAGGCTTGAGCAGAACATACTATTCCATGCACATGACTTTCAGCTATTTCAGCGGGAGCTAGTTGAGGATCTGTTGATGTTGTGTTGTTCCAGAAGCAGGTTGGATTTGTAAAGGAATTACAGAGGATATCAGATGAATTGTACCAAGAAGATTGCGTTGATGAATGAAAAGATCATGATTTGAGTGATAGGTTACGGAAACAGAAATTGATCCAGGCACTCCAGATCCCAACTGCAACAGTGTTTCGACAATGCTGATCTCTTCAGGCCATGGCTGAACAGGATTCGGTTCGTAGAAGACGGGTTGATGCTTCAGACCAGGTCCAGTGACAGGGAGGCAATTAACAAATTTAGTTGACTTGGCAGGTATTATGCAACCAAGACGGCGGGTGCGAAGAGTACATAGGGCAGAATCTGTTTCCATGCTTTGAATAATGGAGACGAAAGCATCAGCATTGTGCAAAGATGGGATGGTTTCTTGCATCTGAGGAATGATGTTGGCAGGGTCGATTCCATACAAATCAGGATGTTGAATGATCTCTGCTATAACATGCCCAAAATTGGATCCTGGATGGTTTCCTTGGTGACCAAAAATGGAACTGTCGATGTTGCAGGAGTTTTCCAAGATAGCATTTGTAGACTGAGATCAGTCCAGCCAGTGAATGGTATTTCTATATTGTTAGCTGTTCTTATATGTAGATGTTGACATGCCTTTGTATAGTTTGTATCAAAGCTCTACTCCCTCCAAAAATTCATACCACCCCTTTTTTGTCTCTACCTCCAGAGGCTTCCTTCGAATTACAGAAAAATGAAACTATAGCAATAATGTGCTTAATCCGCAGATATGCATTTGAATGGTGATCATAATTAGCCAATTTTTCTGAGGAAGTAGTGAAATTGTTGACATATAAACAAGAGAAGCGAGGATCGCCACAATGAAACATTCAATTATCACATACAATTTTTTTTTTATTTTTCACTTTGCTAGCTTGATTAGTTTGGTTAGGTTTGCACGTGGGTTTGCACGCGAGAAATAGGTGTTATTATTGATTTTTATAGGTATTTCAGAATATTCGGAGTTTCCCTAATCTCTAGCTGAGCTTCAAGCAACTTAACCAGCTGACGATAAAGTAAGGTTGTTTTCCATTTAATTCTACATTTGTGGATAATTCAGCAGCATTTCACGCTAGCAAGGTCTGATGCAAGACTCTTTTCGTCAAGGAGATGAGATGGTATGAAAGCATGAAGCCTGGTCGAAAATGAAGGTATAAAAACTGGTCTAGGAGCAAAAGTTTTGCACCGTACACTTATTTTTCTCACTTTATACATACAAACCCTTTTTGTGAGAAACTCATACTAAGAGACGTCAAACTTAGTGAGAAACTCGTCTCTCACTATTTCTAAATCCCTTAATTTTTTTTCCAATCCTGTAATCTGATCTGCCTTTTCTTTTGCTCTTTTCACAAGAGAGTTGTTGACGTGAGAAAATTATTCTTTTTGATGATACATGGAAAGTCTCTGCAAATGAAACCAAATTTAGCAAAAAGGAGCAAAATTGCAGTCTTTGGCACATAAATTCATAACTTTTCCCCATCCCAAATAGAAAATCAAGATGGATCTTCCCCATCAGAAGGGGCTTCTTGAAGTGTAAATCAACCGAAAATATTGCAAAAATGAAGAACATTGTACTTTTCTGCAAATAAATCCATTGCCTTTGCCACTTCGAACTGGTTAATTATACACTCTTATAGAGCCAAAAGTAGATCTTCACCTGAAAGAATTTAATCTGGGCATATACTCTAATACAAAATAAAAACACGAGAAGCTTTGATGGAAACATTCTGTTTCTCCAACAAAATATTACGCCTACAACTGCAAGGCATCTTCAGCAAAGTGAGCAGCAACACACCCTAAGCTAGAAGTCACCCCAGAATTTTTTTTACAACTTGTCAAAAGGACAATAACAAAATTATTACATCACTTACCCCATAGGACTGACAAAGGATTAAACATTAAGTAAACTGGCAGACACATAACTAGGCAATAAAGATAGTGACAAACAGGGCACATATACACTTTACCAATAACCTAAAAGGACTGACAAAAAACTAAAACATTAAGTAAACTGACATGCACGTTGCTAAGCAACAGAAATTGTAACAAACAAGGCTAACATACACATAACAAAACTAAACCGTTAACCTAAAAGGACTAATAAAGGACTAAAAACATTAAGCAGACTAGCTGACAGGCGAGTTACTAAGCAATAGAAATAGTGACAAACATGTGTGGATACTTAACCAGTTTGAATGGGAGGAAATTATGAAGTTATCTGTGAAAAAGTACAATTTTTCTCATTTTTGCCATACATTTAGTTGATTTAAAGACATTTTAGGCGTGGATAGCATCAAAACGACAATTTTTTCACCTGAATAAGCCCCTTCTGATGGTGAAGATCTATTTTTCATTCTATCATAGTACATACTTACAGCTTAACCAGATGGAACAGGGACAAGTTGTATAGTCGTCCGCCGAAAAGCGCAATTTTCTTCATTTTTGCTATATCTTTGGTTGATTTACGGACACTTCTGTTGTAGTTACCATCGAAACAACAAATTTCTCGCCTGAAGGAGCCACTTCTGATGGGGAAATGCATTTTTGATTCTATCAAGTTGCTCGCTTTCAAGTTAGGATGGGGGAAAGTTATGACTTTATGTGGCGAAAAGTGCTACTTTCCTTATTTTGCTGTGCTTGTTGATGGTTTGTATACGTTTTGACAAATTTATGATGGAAAGATCAATTTTCTCACCTCAAGAACTCTCCTGTGATAACTACTGTGCATTATCTTTGGTTCTATGAGAAGGTTTGGTTTCCTAGTCAGGGCAGGGAAAATGTGGAAGTAGTTTTGTAGAGAAGAACAATTTTCATGCCTTTTGCTACACTTGATAAGTTTGCTCACATTTTGAAGAATGTATCGTGGATAGATCAATTCATTCATTTCAAGAAGTCTTTTCCCAGCAAAAAGAATTTTTCTGTTTTTGTTTTTTTAACAATTTACTGTACTTGTGGAGTTTTCGCAAAGAAATTTGCATAAATTAGTCATAGAATAATTATACACATTTTGCTGACTTTGGTGTGTGCATATCATGGCGTGACAATAACTACTGGCTGCATATATTTTTATGCTTCTGTGTCCTTTTGCTTTCTGTCCCTGTAAGAGATCAAACTGAGTTTTGTGTATCTTTCTTTAACTTCGGAGACAGCCCATCAGTAAAACTTGCCGCAGCAGGCGGTTTAATCGATAGCCTTTCGCCAAAATCGAATGTTTCTTTTGTTTTTATGACAATTGTATCGTTTCGTTCGGTGCCCTTATCACAGCTGGTTTTCACAGTGAATTTTGCATTCAGTGTATTATGTGAGTTCATCGTATATCGAGCAGTTAACGATAAATATAATCTGATGCGGATTTACGTTATTTTTCTGCATTTTGAAGGCAGCCTCTGGAGGCAGCCTCCAGAGGCTAACTTTACGGTGGTCCCCCCAACCCCTTGAAGCACACTTTTCCTCAAACTCTCTGATCTTGACCCTCTTGGTAGCCCAAATCCCCCCCCTCCCCTCAAAAGATCTTAATTTTTAACAGGCCATGCTAACCCAGCTATATGCGTGCGCACAACACTTGATTTAGTCAGTTATTTCCTTTCAAAAGAAACATGCCCATGTAAATAAATTACTTTTTTTATAGGCATATTGATTTTCAGGATTAGGCTCGGATATGCATAAGGTTTCCGTGAAATTAAAGCTCAAAACACGCTTAGTATTTATGCCTATTCAGAGATGAACTTTCCTTTTCTCGTAAGTTGTCTATTTCTTGTTTAATTTACCATATCAAGCAAATAGACCTGTATCTACAATTGTGGTAAAAGTAATAACTGGACCAGCACAAAATAAGGCATTTTGCCGTCCCCACAAGCACAGCACTAGTGATATTATTCAGCCGTGGAGAAAAACTAGCCTCAACGGGTTGATGACTTGGTTTGATGCATCTGACTTTTAGGACCTTGAGAAACTTTGAAGATGAGAGGAGAAATGGCCCCCCTTAATTGACCACGCCCACTTTTTCGAGATTTTGCCAATTATGCCTATTTGCAGCCGTCTGACGTGACTGGTGAACATGTTTTGGCAACAGGTCTGTGCTAGTTTGATGCTCTCTTTGCTCATTATAGCCATAAAATCAGTTGATTACGTCGAGTTTATCAGTATTTCAGAATTATGATCAAAATTTGGATAACCATGGCTCAGAAAATAGGCTAAAAAATGAAAAAAGTCCATGAATTTATTGCCAGGATTGTAATGTCATTCTCTAAGATAAGAGTATATGCCAGGAAATTTTACAAGGAATGGGAAAAAATATGTTAACTTTGCATAAGGAGCCACTGTTGCAATAAAAATAATGAGACAATCATATAGTTTTTAAGTGAGGCATTCGATTACTTGAGGCTGAGAATTACGGTTACTATATGCTTAGCATTTTGCCAAAACCAAGCCTCTATATACTTATAAGTGTTATGCTTATGAAAAAGAACATTTACATAGGTATGTAAACAAAGTATAAGATACCATGCAACATTAGAAATAAGTGCACTGTATAATAACAGCCAATAAAATCTCAAAGAGGATTTAGGAACGAACGGCTGAAAAGGATATTTTACTGGTATTACCAGTGCAGATCTTCCAGTTAGAAATAAAGTTTTCATCATCACCACCAGGAGGGCCTCTAATTTTTTTCTCCCCTTTTTGCCTGAAACCCCCTCAAAACTTATATTTCACCAGCCCCCCTCCCCTCCCTTCTGGAATTTTTCAAAAGCCGACCGAGGGGGAAGTAGGTAGAAACTATGCTTGAATTAAATTCTCTCAAAATGGATCAGTTAAAAATTTGCCTTGTGGCATGTTTTTCTGTTTGTTTTTGACTGTAACACACCACTATTGTGATGTTGTGCGCATACAAAATGAGACTGCCAAAAATTCGCCAGGTATCTTAAATATCGCTGCACAACCATTAGTAGAAATAACTAGCTTCATAGTTGTTCGTTGTTTCTTTTCATCAGAATAGCGCTTTCAGTACTTTCTGCTTACCTGCTTGCTACT
>JAOBRC010478122.1:0-11746 GCA_027575255.1 Scolionema suvaense
ACTTTGCTCGCTTGTATCTTGGGATAGAAGCGTGGTTTGAAGCTGAAATTTTATATTTGAGTACTATTCGTGTGCGTATAGGTGCTGACCAAGTTACAGGTAAGTTGGAGAGTGTGAAAAATTTACGAAGTTTCCTGCTGTACCACCTTAATATCACGCTAAATCATGCATTCCCTTCTTCAATAAGTCCAAAACCACTAGTGCAGACTTGTACATGTATCAAGGCCGCATAGAATACCATGCCACTTACGTAATTTCTGTTTGGGTTTAATAAAACGTAAAATAAACCTCAACCTATACAACATCATGAGCAGGCAATAGACAAATAGACAACATATTAATTATAAAAATCAACATAGCAGTTACGCACCGTGAATATTCTTTGAGGAACTTGATATAGCAGCAAATAGAAAATGCCATAAAGAATAGCATAGGACTGTCCAGCAGAATGAACTTGCCTTGTATTACCAACATGTTATCTACAAAGCAAGATGTCAATCGAAACTCACTTAAGAGAAACAGTCATATGCCTAGGAGCATGAAAAAGGTCAACACTCTGTCACAAGAGCATTACACAAAACTCAATACAAGCTAAGAAAAAAGTGTGACATTCTGAGGGAATACCTGTAATGGCTGCCTGGAGCCGTACGCTAGAAACAATAGAAATGGCACGCTCACTGAAATTCAAAACAATAGATAGTACAAAACCGTGCAATTGGCTGTTCCTACTTGATTTGCTTATCGTGTACAAGCGAGCACTTCCTTGAACAGAAAACCACCTGAACGCTGTGCATTATCGTGCCCCTCCACGCTATACGATTGGCAATCAATTGCTACAATAAAATTTCATTGGCTATGCAATTACCAGGATCCCAAACATTGAAAATTGTAGCAGACACGTTTTCACGAGAATATCACTACATCTTGTGATGCTGGTTATTGGCAGTGTTCATTTTTTTTTATACTGCAAGCAGGCGCAGTCACACTAATGAAAAACTCATCGGCGACTCATAGACCTTGCATTGCCATAGATTTTTTTGCCAATCTATTATATTTGGAGTTGGAATGTCCACACTTTCAGGCATTTATCCAAGCACAAGGTCCTAATCTAGACTGAAAGTGAGTCCAGTCTTGGCGCTGCTCCTCTCTAACTTCTTCTGGAAAATATCCTTTTTCTCTGAAATCAAATAGACTTGCAGTTTTTCAGCCCTGTCTGGTCAAAAACGGACGCTGAGTTAAAAGCTTCTTCAACTTTCTTAATCGTCTTAACTCACAACTTGAGAGAATTTTAGAAAGGCGACATAACATTGCAGAACTTGTTTTCATCAGAAGCATGTAAAACACTAGAAATGCAATATAGAAGAGAGTTATACAATGGAAATGCTTGGATAGAGCTGCTCCAGAAGATTGACTTTCTACAACTGTTTACTAGAGGTAGAAAACTGCTTGGATAAATATCTGCCTTCTGTGTTTATTCTCTATGACAAAGTATCACTGAAGATGGCAGAAAAAAAGAAACACAGCGTTAAGGTTCCCATTATACCTACTATATTTACCTGCAGAAATACAAACAATCACCGATACAGTTTGGTTCACAGTCCAATGTCAAAAGATCGCAAGAAAGTACCTACCAAACACAACAAGTAGGCTTCCGAAAACTGCAAACCAATATGAACAGCCAAGTTCAATCACAATCTGAAAGACAGATACAAGAGACCAAGTGAAAAAATAAACCATCTTCTTTGAAAGTAGAATAACCCTCCATAGGGGGAGAGAGTTCTCATTCACTCTCTACAAAGGCGCTTATCGCAGTTTAAAATCATTTACCATGTGCAGCGTTTCTCACAACCAATGTTGTGCTAAATGTTCATCTAAGATGACCAGGACAAAATTAATATAAAGCATACACAAAAAGCATAACATTAGTATGCAAAAAAAACAACCATGCTGTCCAATGCCTAATTACCAGACTTCCACAATAAAACAAAGCCTAATGTGAGCAACTGGAATGTGTATTCAAGAACTCTAACGTAGAAAAAGCTGTCAAATTGTACTAGAAGAAGCATGTCAAATGGTTTCAAAACATTTTGACAAGAATCCAGGTTCATGGGGCCCCTTATTACTCCCATTTTTAAGAATTCACAAACATGTGAACATTATCAATAGTATAGTAAAAGCTTCTAAAAAGTGCGCACGCTCAAATGCTGCAAAAAATTGAGCAGCCGGTTTTCTTCTGTTTTGGCATTCGGTTATGCCCAAATGAATCAAGTTCAAACAGGACACTATCTGGTCCAACCTTCATGTATGTATTGGCAGTAGAATTTACCAAAACAGATGCAGAAATAGTTGATCAAGTGCACAGCACTACGAATAGTTCAATATTAGGTTTGCAAGCCAAAGGGGAAACTTTAATTTTTTTGGAAGCCTGATCAACTTACTATTCCAAGAAGCGATTTGCAGAAAATTGCTATGACGGTTTTCTCCCCAGACATACCTTTAGTATTCATCTGGGCCGTAAGGATGATTTAGCAGATGCGCACTATTTTATGATCAAGTTATATTTTAGTTCATAAAAAAGTGCGCACCCATCAGAAAGTGAGCATGTTCCATCAAATATTTAATACTCATTGACTTGGAGCATCAATCTGTCAGGAGAGTATCCATATCAGCTAACAGGAATATCTAAATACAATCTCAGGTGTTCCAGTTGTTCATTTTGAAGATCAGCACAGTTATGCTGCTAACCAGCACGCCACAGGCCCGGATGGTGGACACTCATCGGCTCCCTGTGGCATTCTCAATCCCCTGTCGACAGCTTGGTGTTCAAATTCAAGATGGCCATCGTGGAAGTTGGCAAGGGTTCAAGATAGGTAGCGGAGGTAGTTTTAATGATGGTGCACACTATTTTGTAAACCATGCGCACTATTTTGTGAAATTTGAGTTCTAAATAGTGCACACAGTATTTTGAAAATATCTCTTGAACTAACTAACATCAGCAAATAAATTCTCGCACAAAAGATTGGCATTGCTTTGTACTAATGTTCAGCACAGAGAGCAAGTGATTTTATCAAGAAATGAAGAAGCAAAGTTCCCTTGAAGTGCGCACTATTTAGAAGCTTTTACTATACCACATTAATATTAGCCAGTGGTGTAACTTAACACTAGCCCGATAGCCCGGGGCTAGTGAATTTTGAGGGGGGCTAGTGAAATTTCTTTACCGCTAGCCCGAATGGGCTACTGGAAATTTTGGAGACACCACATGACTCTAAAGCATATGAAAAGGAGCAGAAATCACAAGATACAAGCACAATTTTTTTCATAGCATATATTCTTGTCATGTAGCTAGCTAGCAGGAACAGATGCTATCCTATACGCATGGCCATAATTTTTTGGTGACTTAGTAATTTCTCTTGTGGTCAACGGAGGAAATGTTTAGCAGCATAATTGTGTATATACTAGAAATTTGAACTCTTGACAAGCATTTTAATGAACAAAACTTGATTGTTATAAATTCATTTGCCAGACACTAAATGATTGTGCTTTTCTTCTATCTTTCTTTTTATATCTCTGTCTTCATAGTAAATTAGACAATATGAATAACTTCCTTTGGACACAAACTTTTATTTAAAATATATATGTCATAGCGAGAAGTTGTAAAGATAACATTTTTCAAACAAACAGTCAGGGTCCTTCGCTCCACCACAACTGTTTGTTGCTATCTGCAACATTTGGTTTTTATATTTTAATAAGACAATTTCGGGCAAAAGTCAGATTAGTTCAAACAAAATTTGACACTTGCGCATGTATTGGAACAGCTTGCCACCTAGAGTAGGGTAAGTGGTAGACACACACCTGGTGGGCTAGTGAAAAAATTCTCGGGCTAGTGAAAATAAAGTACTGCTAGCCCGACCGGGCTAGCACCGGAGAACCTTAAGTTACACCACTGTTAGCTATAACTTTTTGGAACTTTTAGTGCTTTGTTCCACTAAGACAGGTATCTTGCCTTGATTGCTAGTGCTCAGCTCATGAGTAAAAAGCCTCGCATAAATTTAATAACTAACCACTTCTGCATCAGTTAATTTTGCAAAAACCAATTTCCTTAGGATAAAAGGTGGAATCCATAATCTAAACGAAATAGTCCTACCAGGGCCTATTCCAGAATTTCAGGGTAGGGTCCGGAATTGGTCAAAAAGGGCACGTTTTGCCAAGATTTAAGAAGGGAAGCGTCTGATATTCAGACCCTTTTCTGTTCTAGAATAGGGCATGGCTACATAAAAAATTTTGCACAAGGTTAACTTCCCTAGGGTGATGCGGAATTCATTATCTTAGCTGTATTTCAGAGGTTGGCTCACGGCAGGAAATAAAAAGGGTAATGCATGTGAACTGCCGCAAATTACAACTTCTTCTGGTTCCATTGGCTGCAGAAAAAAAGACCTCTACTTCATAGTCAATGTCAAATATGTGAAATGGTCTGCAAAAAAATAGTACATTTTCCAGATTAACGCTCGATCAGTTTTGTTCTTGGCAGAAGTGAGTAAATGGACGGTAAATGACAGTTTATGGAGCAATTGATTCACGGTCTATTCAGTGGACTTTCCCAGATTCAAATACCTTCTATCTCTTGGTGAACGATCTCTCCAATTCGAGTTTCTGGAGTGCAGGTTCCTCACATGTAGAGGTTATTTAACACTTTCCTCGCATCACTAATCAAGTTCTGCACATGTTCCGTATCATTATGCTACTATTTATAACTTCAGCACATCCCTTCTGCCAAAAACGTTTTCAAAAACGTTCCAAATTTGAATTCTGAACATCGAAACATGAATTACTTGAATCAGAGTAACTTTGCACTCATTGAACCTTGCTAGAACTTGAAAAACTACATACACCTTGCTTTTAGATTAAAACTGCAACTCTCTACCAACTGTCGTGGTTCACAATATTGGGACATCGCCAAAGCAACCAGATGGCATGGTGCTCAGCAAACAAAAATTGATTTACGTCAATGCATCTTGTGGAACTTGATACACATAAAGATAACTCAATGTGTCCTTTCTTGGTGGTTCCCACAGGGCCTCTCAAAAAAAACTTGATTGTTTCCTATCCAGCAGGTCAAATCTCTATCTGGCAACGCTATCAGCTATGCAGCTGTCTCTCCGTAATGCTTGTTGGATGAATCTTTGGTGTAGCGAAGTCGTGGATCTTTCAACCTCGTGGACCCAGACCAGGGGTGTGACTGAGCCTCTCAGAAGCTAAGCAGCCTTCGTAGTGATCTGATAACCACGGCACGTGTCCTAGCCATGCACAATTCTTATTCCATTGAATTATTAATCACTTGTGGTGCAAAGGATTAAGTTATTTGTGCCTTCGCGCATGCACAAGTAATCTATTGGAATGCATGTCATCTCATTCTTATTTACATTCTTCGATCTTCTGTCAACCTAACAGGCACCGCAGTTTTCCACCACGGCAACTGCCCCATTATGGACACAAAGAACATTCACGGTTTTCTCAGGCCTATACTGGTTTCTGATGGACCAATTCGCGGAACTCGTTGAATGTGCCCGATGCCCTGCCATCAGTCCCTTGAAGGGAGAGAGAAACATTCTATGCGCAGAATAAAGCAAGCTGGCACGAGATGTGCGAAAAATCAACGTAAAAGCTATAGAAACACTCTGCGACTGGTTTGGGTTGTCAACCATAACAAATTTCTCGCCGAGTGCCTAACAAAAACCTTTCACCCGGGCGCTGGATAGGAAACAACATATTTTTTCCCAGGCCCAGCTTTCTTGTTACGTAATCATTACAAGGGCTTAATGACACAGACAGATGGGTTTAGTCATAATGGGAACTCATCAGCATGTCATGCTCACTGCTAAGTGCAAAGATGGAATGGAAGGCTATTTCTGCAACTTTCCATCACCAAATAGCATACATCAGTTTACTATGAACAACACAACTTGCATGATGCATGCAATCAAAAAACAAAATGAGTATGCACTGCCAACCCTGCGCATATCGAACATACGAGAAAAAGCAATGCAAAGACCAACCTCATAGATAGTAGGAACTAGCAGGCTACTGAAGAAAGCAGGAACAAATCTTAAATACCACACATACTGTTCGTTACCAGTGATATCTAAAAGATACAGTCAGATCTAAGACAACAAACAGAGATTTTATAATAGTGCACACTGTAGGATTTGCAACTTATAGGAGGGCTGAACTGTTTCCATCCTTTGCTCAAATTAACTCACTTTACCTGTGAATCATTGTTGAAATTAGCGAGCATGGTTAAATTATTTGCAGCCTAAGTTAGCTCACAACTTTAACAAAAGTTCATAATTAGCATCAGTTTGTATTGAATCAGTGTGTGATGTTGATCTACTCATTATAACATCAGTACACAACCCAGAAATATTGTGGATGGTAACAGATCAAGTAAGCTAGTGAAGCTCAGTGTTTCCAGTGTATTTTAAAAACCTCCAAAGTCATCATAAATCAGTTGCGTGAAATATGGACCTACTTTGACAGTTGAGGGCACCGTCCGACAAGTGAAGCAAACGGCATAGATTTAAGAACTGTTTTTTTCCAGAATGCAATTAAACTAAGCTTCAGCTCATCAAAATGGGTACTTTTCAGAGAAACTTAGGAATGCCAGTGTTGGATGTTTTTTCTCTCTAAAATATCGCCCGCACTCTTGAATCTATTTCGAAATGTAAATATAGTTGTATGCCACGTTGTATGCCACTAATAAAAATCATTTGTAGACTAAGCTGAAGTTGTCTAAACCATCTTTTCAAGAAATGTCTCAGAAAACTAAACCAATTGTTGGAAGGAGAGTCTTATTTTCCATGCTTAACCACCAGCATAAAACGCACAATCCGATCTACCTGTCCTAAGAGTAAAAGAGCACACAAAACATTAGAAAAATAATGACTCTTGCATCAGTTTATCTCTGTCACTTGTTTTATAAAATTAAATACCAAGAATCATTCCGTGCAACAACTCAGTCTGATAGAAAAGGAGGAGCTACCAACTTTCACTTTTATGGAAAACGAAAACCCAAGCAAATCCATATACACTATACACCTCTTTCTAACCCATAGGAGAAATTGTCTTAACTAAAAATGACAACGAAAGAACAAAATAGCAACCTAAATTATGGCAGTGCCAAATTCAGGCTAAATATTGTACATTTGTATCATTCTGTCCAACAATAAAATACATGCCCTTTTTTTCTCATACTGAAGTCTATCCAGATTAGATTCTAAGGAGAATTGTGAAGGGATCAAATAGTATGGCCAGTTATTGAGCTGTTTGCCTGATTCAACAGCTACAGCTTTTTAATTTATCAAATCTTCCATTCGCCAAGAAGACATTTTTTAAAACACCCCTATTACAAGCAGACCCCTATACTTTTATGTTATCAATCTCCTACAATGTCCGCGAACACCTCGTGTAATCCACAAAGAAACCCCAAGATATATTCATAAGTCTTCACACAAGTGTTTTCAACAATTTATCTACAGCACCCAGGAATCTCACTAGCATATGCAACAGTAGTATTCCCTGGCAACAGTTATATATCACTAGCTTTAATTGATAAGTCTGTAGTAATATGGGGACGTTTTATCTTCTCTAATATTGAAAAAAAAACTCCAGTGTCGCCAATGGAGTCTACTACGGTCAATTTATATATACTTTACTAACCACACCAATTGTGTAAGGAAATGTTCTGGCTTCAATGATCAGGTGCTGCTATCAAAGCTTACAGCGAAGATCACTTGTGGATGCGTCGACTACAAAGGGAGACATATATATTTTGCTTTAACTGACACAGAATGCAAGAATCATTGTAGTAATGTGTAAATATGTTAGCATGAAACCGTACTCACAGACTCCCAACTGTCCTGTTCAGGAGGGTTTGAGGAATCCAATATAACTCCGAGCATAAAAAGCAAATGATATCTAAAGCCACAAGCAGGAGATTTGGCAAACGCCCCGTAGTAGGCAAGGACTGTAGGACAATTTGACTGGATTGACCTAGTACAAAAGTTTCAATGCTTTGGTAGGGACTAATGCATGATATCAAATTAGGTACAAAGAGAAAAACGTACTAAAGAGACATACCTTGACCAATTTCATTAAATTCAAAGGAACCATCAAAACCAGAAAGATATCCTAGCAACAGAACAAGCATATTATGCAATAATTAAAAGAAATTGAAACAGAAATGATATAAACAATGGTCCTACTCCACACCATGATCTACACGGAAGTAAGTTCTTGCCAATGATTTCTACTTCACCCCCAATTTAGCATATTTCAACAAAAATCCCAAGGCTTACAAGAGACTGTTATTTTTGCTAATAGAAAAAAGGATATTTAAGCTAAACAAAATCTGGTAGATATATACTGAGCATTTATAACGCAGACAGACAGATCATGGTGAGAAATATTTCAAATAGTATATGGTAAAATTAGCAACATAATCAATTAGCAAAGCCTTATAGAGTCTTTAACAAAGGCAGTGAAGAAGATTTTTGACTCTATTCATACATAGACGAGCTAAAAGGCAGATGAGGAAATAGGGTGACAATTTGCTGGTACAGGCATGTATTCCTCCAAGTTGAATGAAACTAATTTCCACTATCCTTGAATTTCCATTATTGTACACACTTCTAACCAGTAATCTCTTCCAGGAGCACTAGGGAGCTCATGACAGCCACTGCAAGCTCTAGTGGATTCGATACAACATGTACGGCAGCCCTCGAAATTCAGGTTGGCATTCAGCAAAAACGTGAGACTTGAATTGAATGTTAAGAATGTTCAGCAGTCCTCAAGATCAAGTGTGTGTGACACATCAGGTATTCGTTACTGAGGAAGTGCCCATGACTAGCAAAAGTAAAAGAATGAAGACAACTACGTGAATGACCAACAACTGTTTGTGTTGGCAATTGCCGACCTGAAGTGGTTTAAGGACGACAAATTTTTCCCGACCTCATTTCTCACAAATTTGGAGGGCTGGTAGCGTGTCTTGAAAATTGAGAAAACTCCATTTTCTCATAAAAACACAGGTATCTAAAAGTGTTCAGATATAAATGAAAATACCTGCACCAAGAACCAAGGACTGCACTGGACTCGTTCTCCCAAATTACCGAAAAAAACTCATAGGTGAAATCCAGCAGGCAGCAATTTGTCAAGTCTGAGAAAGTGAAATCAGTACTGAAAACCTGCAGGTTTTTATTAAGTTAATAAAAACTTGTAGGTTTATCACTAACAGCAATGCAGAGGAAAGATCCATTCACCCTGACATATGTGCATTGACATACAAACATTCCTAATTCTCTCAGAAAAAAAAACAGTCATGGGACCATGACTGGTGCGGAAATATTTTCACGTTCAATTTAGTAGCAAAATATTGTCATGAAGTAAATTTTCATTTCCTGGAACATTAAGCTAGTAAGGACAGTTCCTTCATGCAGCTTTTGTTTCTGGTTTTACCAGCATCCTCCTAGAAGACAGGGCATTGCTTTAACCCTCCTAACAGGAAACAGTGCTGACAACCTGCAAGCCCATATAACAGCTTTCCAAGAGGTGGATGAACATCAAAGAAGAACTTCTGCTGGAGGATGTAAGATGTAAATCTGCCAAAGTGAACTTCATCAAAGCTGCAAAAAGGAAAGAAAATTGAAAAATTGTTGAAAGACAGGAACAAGAAAGAAATCTGCTTTCACCAAGAAGTTATGTATCTTCAAAATGCAACACACCTAAATGCTAGAGTTGGGAAATATTCACAAATTGCTAGCAATTACGGACAGCTGCAATCAGAACATATCCAATAATCTAAAATCTAAAAATGAAACATAATCAGGCCTTATTGAGGCTTCTTGTGCATGAATCTATGCAATCCAATGCACTAAAAATCAATGAGTAATACCCCCTCTGCTTAAACACTGGTTCCTATTTGAGGCAATGCATCATCAACATGATTTCAAAAGGACTGTATTGGGATAAAACACATGCTACCCTAATAAGCTAGCATATGATCTGGCAACTTGACTTGTTCACAGATATTACCAGTTGTAATTTCCATAGGTACAATCCGCCAAAGGTTAGGATCACTGTCAGGGTTAATCATTCAGCCATCAACACTACTAAGCACACGCAGACACAAATAGCGATGGAAGCAAAATTCTTACAGTGTGTTACTCATACAAGGATTTCTGCTATTATTCGCATAAGACGTGTAATGGCATGACAGGTCTATAGTGTAGCAGATCCATTGTAAACTACATGACTTATACAGGAATAATTCCATTGAGCTCTAAATAGGTGACATCAGCTGTGTCTATATATATGAGGTAAGTGAATTGACCAAGGTACTTTGACCAATGGCGACCCTTTCATAGTGAACACATGATTCATAATGGCCTACATATAAAGATTTAATGCAGGTAGCATGATCACGAAAGCATGGAGTGCATAGTTGCCGACTGACAATTGTCTCTGGCGATAACTTTCATGGTAACATGCATAAAAATGACAACATACTAAGCACATGAGAGCATATGACATTGATATCCCTCATAACCAAGGAGATTGCTCTGCAGACCTATATTCCAACAGTTAAAAAAGGCCCTAAGGCAGTGCAGCAGATTTTTTACATCCTCCAACTTACCTGTAACTTGATAAGCACCGACACCTACGCCAAAAATACTCAAAAATAAAGTTCAAGCTTCTAATCTCGCTTCTACTCCAAGATATGAACAAGCAGTATATGAGTATCCATAACTTTTCCACTCCCTATTACACTTTTGCTGACTGTTACTGCAGATGCAGAAATCAAAAGCATAGAATTATAGAAATTATGTTCAAACTGCACGTTCGATGTCACTTTCGATCACTGCTAGATATTGCTGTTGTTCAGTTAGTACGCACTTTTGAGGTAAGCTCTTTGAGCTCATTGATCTTTGCTGCTGATTAACATGTATCAACATGATTGGTTGCAGAGAGGTATTCTTGGCTTTTTATTGGTAGAAACTAATTTATTCTAAATGCATGAGACTCATCTGCATATTCAGCACTTCGGGTAAGGAAGTTGTAAGAGTGACGGTGAAAAGTATGCGCACTTTGATTCAAATTTCCACTGCTTTGGAATAATTATTTTCTCAAAAACTGGCACATATCCATTGAGGAACAATGTCTAGGCATAATTGCAGCATAAAAATTCAGCATGTCTTGCCTTCGGTGAGCAGATTTTCAGCAGCATAATAAAAGGCATGTCTTCGAAGTCTTAAAGTGGTCTCTGCAAAACAAAACATAGTGTAGAAATTATTGATCGTGACAGAGAGCAGCAGCTGTCAGTGATCAACTGCAGGTACATCGAAAAAAAGGTAGGCAGATTTATTCTAGATTTATTTTATTGTGTTCGCTTGTTGCGGCCCAATTTGTATCAGCTGTATTTAATTTGAAAAGAAGCGTTGTAGATACAGAACAACATACATGGTGCAAAAACGCATCCCGCATCGTTTTTAAAGTTACACGCCATACACATAAGGGACGTTGAGCATTTCGTGTACATGCTCTCAGTAGGTAAAAAACTTTGGCCTTTTGTTTTCTATTCTATTTTCATTTGTTTTCTATCATAACTAGTATACTTGACATTAGCGTCAACTGTCCTAATTTCGCCATTTTTTAAAATTTTGATTCCATGCGCAGTCACCGTTGCATGTCACAGGAT
>JAOBRC010478233.1:0-11746 GCA_027575255.1 Scolionema suvaense
TGTATGACTTGCCGGCATTATTGGTAAACAAAGTTCGATGAACGTTTCTGGCGTAGCTATAAGAAGCAGCAGCACCTATGGAGACTTGGTCGGTTAACCTCTTAGACCTCTCAGAACCATTCAGTTTTCGACTGCTCAGCGTGGAAAGGTAGACCCAGATGGCTCCATAATCACAAACAGGATTTAGTATGACCTTACTCTTCAGTGGACTTCACGGGCTCAGGAAGTAATTGCAGAAGATCAGAGGCTAGTAAACTCATCAGTGCAACACCTATCTCCCTACATTCCTTCGCATAAACTTTGATTGCATTTTCAACCAATATTCAAAGCCATGTTCATGCAAAATGTGTCGAAATTGCGATAAAACCGACGCGATCAACCGATTTCAAGGCTAGAACAACTTCGAGAGTATCAAACTAGTTTGATTGTTCATTGCCTGAACAGGTTCACAAGTCACGTCAGACACCTTTAAATTGGCAAAATCTCGAAAAAGTGAGCGTGGTCATGAAAAGGGGTCATCTCCCCCTTCACCTCTTCAAAGTCGCCAAGTCCTAAATGTCTGATCCGTCATACCGAGTCGTCAACCCGTGGATGCAAGCCATGGAGGCTTGAATTTCTTCACAGCTGGATAATACCATACTACTATTAACATGACGTCCTACTTTAACCTCAAAGCATACCAACGCAAAACTGGTTGGGGAGATCTAAGCTTCAAGACAATGAAAAAAGATTATTCATAAGATACAGTAAACTTACGCAAAGACGGATAGGACAAAAATATTTATTCCTTTATCAACCCTGCGTTACCTCTCTACTGATTTACATGTAGTTACTATCTCCCCCACCCCTTCCCTCCCGGGGCGTTGGGTGCAAAGGATTGCGACTTCCTCCCTAAACATATTTTGACTTCAATTTGACAAAATTTTTTTCGAAATAAAAAAATAAGACTTTAAGCTACTTTTAAGATCATGCAAGCATAAAACATAGTCAGCACATGCAGTTTTAAATCAAGCCGACCTAATTACCTCTATCTGTTGAAGCCTTTGTAAGCTTTGAAGTCCGACAAAGAAGTCCTCTTGTCTTCCTCTAAATACATGCCCGTCTACTTATGCAACACCAATGTAATGGTCACCTATAAGCCTAGCGTGAGAAACGCTATCGCTTGTTAGGAACTGTTTTTCGAGTCTCACGGTAGCTATTTGCCCCTGATCATCCAACTATTCTCTTTCCATATCTTTCGTGAAGGGCCCACATGCGGTTTAAGCCTTGCCCCGATCCGGGATCAACAAGACTCGACTCTCAGCAGTATTTTTCAGCGAATTAATTTTGCGCGGTTAATCCGGTCCATGAGGTTTCAGCGCGAGCCAGGAATACTATGATACCCTTCTGAAAGCTAAGAGTATTGCTCTAAGAGCTGATAGGTGAATGCTCAACCCCCGTCGATTTTCCGTATTCAGATTTACACTGATTTTAGATTCGCACTCTGCATGGGGGTATGTTCTCCGAATTTTTAAGTAACAGTTATGAAAGTCCTTGCTCTGCACGCTGACTTTATAACACTCAATACAAATATAAAACACAGACCAGACAATTACGTCTAGCAAGTTCTTACATTGTAGATATTAACCATGCACGTTTGAGAAATGCAGCGTGTTTCGAAATATAGTGAGAAAAGCTGGTCACGTGAACGTATCGACTTAAGACAGCGATTTGTGTGAAGGATGAATACTTTTAATTACAGTTTCATGTGCAGAGAGAGGCTGGAATTCTACATACGCAAAACACGATAAAGGAACTTGAAAACCTCTATCGCTGACAAAAGATTTCTGTGCGATTTCGTTCCAGTTGATAGAATTGAATTCAATTTACTACAACAGGCAAGACAAAGGACTATTAACTAACAGAACATTCACAGTCAGAACATACTCTGTCGAAGAAAGGAAATGGAGAATGCTCTGAACCCAAACCACAGAAAAAAAAGTTCCATGAAGACTATACTAATCTATCAATGCAGATTTGTACCTTGCCAGGTGATCTTCTTCTGAGATCCTCGTACGAAGTTACGTGCTCTGCATGGCATGGCAACTATCGCGTGATAGCGCATACTTCATGTATCTACCGTCACAAAAAATTGTTCCATCCGATCCCATGTTCCCAGAACTAAATATAACTACAGTAAGCTAGAGAAATCAAACGAATTTGACTGACAGCAAGAAGATCTGGTTTCCGTGACTGTTGCTTTACATATATGTTTGAAGCTGTTCCAGCATAAAGGTTTCATGTACCGTAAAAAGTTTCGCACCTTCCTACCAATGTTAAGACATAAAACAGCAAGAGCATAGAGATAAGTTCATATTTCGCAAGTTTAAGCACATAGGACATGAAACCCTTTCAATCTGTCAAACTCACAATTGCAAAACCCAATGTGTTAAACTTCTTTCAACACATGCATTAAAAGAAGTCATTGCACATGTAAATTGACATGAAATTGAAATTAATAGAGAAATATTACCGGTGATTGTAAGTATATGAAAAGGGTCAGAGCGAAACTCGTTTGGAAAGGAATATATGTACACAGTTTTCTTATGATCACTACCTGCATCAACACCGCCCGTTTGAAAAACGGTCGAAAATACGCAACGTCGTCTATGCACAAGCCTTAGTCTTCCAAAACCTGCTCAAGATGTGTTGTAACATTGGTTTCGGTACAAACCTGAATTTTGCTATTTGTATATACATTTTGTTGAATACGTAAGGGTAGAAACCTTCCCAATCCGTCGTATCCTGCTTAGTGATTTCTTATCATATTTAACAGAAAAACTCCAGAAAAGCAGCCTTTTGGTCTGAAATTTCAACAACTTTGAGCACAGGTGAGATTAGGTTGAATTTTACTGATGTTCATAAAAAGTGTATACATATATATACAAACGTTGCAGGTTCTTTGACAATGAAAAATGAGCTTCTACAACCTTTGATGAATTGAAGAAAGACCTGCTACACACAAGAAACGTATTAATTTCAGATTTCCATAAACATACATACTTATCCCTGCCTGACATAGGAGCAGGCTTTTTCAACTGGCTTCTCAGGAGCTGTTTCGTACAGGCACCTATACACGGTACTTGCATGAAACGTGCTAACATGTATTCTCATCAGATAGCTTTTTGGCGATCATATGATTTAGACGAATTTTAAAAACGATTTGAAAATATTCTAAAAATATTCAAAATTTGAAAGATCCCACCAATTTCTCGTGAATTTTGTTTTAATGGTTATAATATTATACCCTCGGTTTACATCACGTGGAAAAACCCATTGATTTGACCTGCATTTAGTTGGGTATTTCTTCGTTTGTTTGTTTGTTTTTTTTTGTACTCTGCTTACAGATCTTGCGCATTTCACTCACCTTCTCTAGTAGTCGATTATGATCAGGCTAGTTTTTTTGTCACAAATGTGATTTTCATGCGCGTAAAGTGAGATGTGATTACTGGGTCGACCCATGGTCGACCTGGGCTCGAAATAGTGCCATATAAAAATGCTCATAAATCCCTCAGAGCAAACTGTCTGTCAAGTTTCAGTGCCTTAATTTCTCTAAAACAGTTATACAGCTGTCCTTGACCAGAGGTTTTTGGACTAAGGGTACTTTTTGGCCTGAGTTCAAAACCGACGTTTTCATGTTTTTGCCTCGCAGAACCTAATTGCAGTCAAAGCTGCTGAGCCCATTCAAAAGCACTGAGTAGGCATCCGTCAGACAGTGACAAAAAACTTTTAGTTTGTCATTTACAATTTCGGAAGGAATGAAAGGTCGTTTCTCAAATTAGCACAGCAGCAAAATATTTTTTAAAAAAATCAAAACACCGTCCGGATCGAGTTTGTAGCGAGTCCGATAATAATTTTTTGCGGAAGGAATTTTTGTAAAGTAGCTAAGATGGAAAGTTTTGCGGAAGGAATTTTCAGCGCCAACTGTTTCTAAACCATGCAATTGAACTAAAAAAAAAAGGAAATGATAGCCATTGACTATCAGACTTGATCGTTTACTTTTCAGAAGTGTCTATTTGTGATTTGTGTATTGATTCTCTTGAATATTTCTTCCGTTACGGTCTAAGCTACTGTCAAGCGCAATTCCATCTACTCAATGTGGTTTATGCCTTTCTTCGCCTAGATTGATTTCTGGTGAACTAGAAAGATGCAAAAGCACAACGCTGTTATTGTGTGATGGAAGAATTTACGAGCAGAAAGATGCCCAAACTTTCAACATTGTCACGTACAACTCTTTTGCGATTATTATTCAAATATTTCATCCATCGCGTCTTCCAATGTTGTACGGAGTGGACCAGAATTTAGATTGATTGTTAAATAATTGTTGATTTCAATGAAAATTTCGAAAATGTAGTAACTCTAAAACCAATACTTTTGACTTAAAATTTTTTACCTGTTCTATTTTTAGTATGTAAAGGATTGTGCCTCCGAAATGATTTCGTGGATGGAGATAGATTTGACTAAGAAAGTATAAGTATGTTTTGAATCTCCTAGACTAGCGTGATCCTTGATTACATGCTGTCTGTAATCCCCAACTATGAGTTTGAATTTCCGCCCTCTAGATTATCGCTTTAGCTGGAACTATATGCCAAAAATATGATTCACAGAGTATTATCACAGCGTGGGGAACAATGCTTGCACTTGATAAGTAGAATGCAGTTTCCTGGCAACTCATCCTGTTGCTTGCCAACATAAAAACATAATGAATGAATCTTTACCCTTATAGTGCATTGATACCTTCTGTTTAGTAGCAGAGCTTTAATTTATAAGAACAAAGTTTACAAATGTCGAAGGCTATTTATTAAAGGCCAAAAGTTAAAAATATCTCAAGAGCACTAATGCTTTGGTCGTATATATTATATCCTTTCTTTCTGGATAGGTAAGTTTTTCTGTAGATTTCACAACGCAAGAAACACTTTCTAGAAGTCAAGTAACATGATTTACTAGTTCAGTCCAAGATTCCTGCGTTTAGAGTTCTGGAAGTCTAAATTTTTAAGATATGCAAGATATTTCAGGCATGACTTTCACGAATGAGCCACAAACCGTTGAGCTCTGATCTGCCGTGAAGAGTGTGGCAGCCATAGAAAATAACGTGTAATGAGGAAGAAAGCAAAACTAACATTGCCTTTTCTGCTAACAGTAGCAGGGCTTTTTATTTCAGGAACATTTTCCCATCAAAATCATTTATTTTGGCGCTGAAAGTTACATTTCTATGGAATTTCATTTGCTACGCCCAACCCTCTATACTTAGCTGCACGTGAAATTACGTTCCACGTAAGGGGGGTCAAGAAAACGTTATTTCTCTCATGTTGCGCGTTTTGCAAGATTCTGCTCATTTTCTTTCTTCGTTAAGCCAACAACTTAATTAATTAATCCACTTCGTTTTATACCACTTCACCACCCTGTTTCAGCATCTACCCTGAGGTCTCTAAAATAGAGTGAGTTCATTTTTTTTTCTATTAGATCAAAGTTTGTAAGAACGTAAGGCTTCAAAACACCAAAATCCTCATGAAAAGTTAAGAACATTAAGGCTTGCTATCGAGATGAACGTTCTTATTAAAAAAAACAAACGTGTTCTTAATGGTTGACGAGGCGGCTTGGAAATTTTTGCGAGTCCAATTTTTGGGTCGTTTTGCGTGGAGTTAGTTTTGCGAATCAAAGATTTGCAGAGAAATAGCGCGGAAGTAATTTAGCCTATAAGCATCAACGAAAGGCATAGAGAAGGTTATTGACAAGCACACATAGGGAAAGAAGGAGTCCGAGCAAATTCTTATCAATTAACGATCAAAAAATTAGTTGAACTTGCTTTTGGTCAGCTTATGATATCATTTTCATAAATTTTGCGTGGATATAATTTTGCGAATTTAGCAAAAATTCGCAAAACTCGCAAAAATTAATCCACACAAAAAAAAATCCCCTTAAGGTAGTAAAAGTGCTGAAGAATCTCTAGCAGCCTGCAATTTTACTCCTCTGGGGAAAGAAAAAAAAGAGACGCAAGTAATTAATAAACGAGGAAATCGAAGCAAGCCACGCAGGATCGGGAAAAATCGAACACTGCTTTCCGTACTCGGTCAATAGAAACTTAGAAAATAAATTCAAAATGTTTTCGTGAGGACATCAACATCGGAAGTGCACTCATCAATCACCACTCACCAACCAAACATGTATGTACCATGAGAGACCAAAACAAATGGAATCTGCAGACGTTCTGGCATTACATGCTTGATACCAGATGGTGCTTGGGTGTGGTTCAGAGGTATAAAGAGCTGGCACCCCTCACTGTCGTTCCCAGCTTCAATGTGAGCAAGTAAACAGCTGTAAGAAGCATACACGCCTGTTAAATCCGAGGTAAAGCTGTTTTTCGTCCGATACAATGTGTTGTGTTGATTGCTTTTGAAGGTGCAGGATTAAAACATTTCTCGCTCACGCTGATCAGATAATCCACATGCATGCAAGATAGTGGCAGAAGTGTGTCTGACCCAGGACACTTTGCTCTTTATATTCTTTTGTCCCTGAGAGAGGTTCATAGCTGTTCATACTTAGGCACATAATACAATTTCTATAGCTCCATGACGCAACAAATGATTCTACAATCTTGGACAACATATATTTGGAATTTGCGTCCAAAATTGCATGTTGCCAAAACCCACGAGCAAAGGATTTTTGAACGAGGGCGAGAGCGGCGCAAATCAGGTGGGTGCGTGGGATTGCGTTTGACAGTTCTATTTATCAAGTTTTGCACAACAGTATTTTGGACGCAAGCACAATTGCACAAGGCTTGCTAGAGCGTAAAAAGGGGCGTTGCCTGATTTTTTTTGCAGGCGGATCAATTACAAAAAGACCTGCTGGTTCTTCCATAACAGAAAACAGGAAAATATCAGCATCGCCTCACTGCTTAACCCTTTGTCGGTAACGTTCGTAACGTTAAAGGAAGGGGTCTACACTCCCCTTCCGAAATGGTACTTCCCTTACAGCTGTAGGGATAATTTTTGGTACACACCAAAAGGGATCTGATACAAGGTTGCATGCCAATTTTGGTCAAATTTGGGTGGCAGGTTGTCTGTTTGGGGGGCCGGAAAGGGTGGCCGGACACTACCATACTGTATATGCATGCAACGATATTAAAATGCATGGTATAATGGCTCTCTGTGGAGGACAAATTGGCTAGGGCAATTTTGACACTTCCTTTAGTCCAATACTCATGAAACTAGGTAAGTATATAGAGAACACCAAGTTTATTATGTATTCCAAATTTTGGGACAAAAGAGAGACGGCAAGGGTATTTTACAGACCAGTCTGTAAATTAAAAAATAGAGTACTTTTGGCGACTTTTCGGCTCTGTAAAATAGTCCATGTTAATCAAAACATAACCAAACTTGGCAGACACATTGAGACTATTAGGAACAATGTTATGAGATATCGACGAAAAACCTCTCGGCCAATCAGGTTGCTCAAAAGTGCCCCACAGACCTGGGCCCATAATTCCAGTACCAAAAATGGTAGGATGACGATTTTTGCACTAAAATGCCCAAAAGGATTTTAGTAACATAAAAATTAGCTCGGCTGCGCCGTGCGAAAAAATTTTCGACAAGGGGGGCGTACAACCCCGTTTTACCGACGAAGGGTTAATGGATACGTACTTCGTACCATGAATGGATTCAGCGGTTTTGAATAGCGAGTTCGGCTCTGCAAGAAAAAAGTTGAAAATATCCATTTTGAACTTAAGTCAAAAAAATAGCCATTGTGCAATAAAAAGGTTCCTTGCTCCAATTTATTTCGTCCAAGATTGTAGAGGGTTTACCTGTGTCTTCATTAAAGAATTGAAATTAACCCTATCCAAGCCGGGGTGTGTGGGGGGCTTCTTTGCCCGTTGTGTGAAATATGGTAGAACTGTATACTTTTTGGAAAGGTTTTGCGTACGAAGCCTTATTCTACCTCCCTAGAATTTTTCGATCTGTATTCGGGCATGATTTGGTCACGTGATGTGGGCCAACTATCGAAAAAGGGTAGAAAAATTCCGCAAAAATCTGATTCTTCGCCGAAAATTGCTACTCATGTGTCTTGAATTGATGATGAGAAAGATGAATGATGACGTCAGTAAAATTGTATAAAACAATCGAAAAAGAACAACAAAGCAATAAAAAACCTTGGCTGTGATATAGGTTCACGTGGGAAGTTTTGAAAAAATATCAAAGACGCCTGTCGTTGTCACAATGTCACAATTTTGATGATATCAGCATTATTTGTGGCCTTATTAGAGTGCAAACGAGTCGTTTGATCGATTCGAGAAGATCTTCAGCATCCGGGGGATAATCCCATATACCAAGATACGGCATGTGCCACCCAACCAGGGTAGTAAATTTGCATGGGTTCAGCATGCGGCTGAGCCTGGCTATCAACTCCGATGTGCGATATGTGCATAGAAACGAGTCCTTCTGCATACCAGATCGTTTCGAGAAGATCATCAGCGTACGAGCTGATGACCCTGGCGATCATGCCCACGTGCGAGATGCTGAGCGGCATAAAGCCCAGCAAAACACACAGTGCGGTATGTTGGATGTGTGACGATCAAACAGTCGGTGACAAGTCGGTGACGATTGAAGTTGCAAGAGCTTGTGCGAATGGTTAAATTCTGGAAATACACTCTTGACAAAATAAGAACTCAAAATTCTTTAGTTTCTGTTTTTGAGCCCCGTTCACAAGAGAGCATTCTGATTTTTAGAATCATGCCAGTAATGTAAAACGTTTTCAAGTCCAATACAAAACCTGCTGCTTGTCGATTGAATTTTAATACACATTTTTTTATAAGAACACAACCACCCCAGGCAATAGTAAAAGTTTTTAAAAATTTTGCAGGTTTTACTAGGAAGTTTCTTATTTGGTTTCTTAAATGAAAAGTTTGTGGAGAACATAACAATGCATCTAAGTCATGATATGCATGTTCAAAACCAAAATATGAAAACTGCTGCAAGAAAAATGCTGCAATAGTGATTCTTATGTGACTAACGTATCCGGATTTTAAGAAAAAGTCAGTATGTTTGGCTTTGCTGAGAAACAAATAATAATATTTTTCCGCGCAATACTTCAGGAGTTTCTTAACTTTTTACCCATCCTTTTTGTTTAAAATTTCTTAAATGTTGAGAGGCTTTACAAGTCAGTTTCTTATAAATGGGCTTTTTATATAAAGAACGTTTAGCTATTCTAAGACATGCCCTTACCAAATATTGTGCATCTCCTTTTTTATAGTGTGAACACGTTCTTATGATACACACTTTTTTAAAATCAAAATCAGGTTGAAAACGCCATCAGTTTTATTTTTATATACGTTTCAAGGTTAATTGTTACAAAAACATGAAACAGCTTCAATGAAGGTACCGCTCACCTCCAAGAAACAACCCATCGCTCCTCTCCCAGACGAAAATGCAAAGCAGACTCACGTGTAGTGTCCTCTCCTCAACATGGCGCTAGATGCTTATCAACCAAAGTCTGAATACTATCCGTTACCAAGTCAAATTTATACCTCCGATTTGATAAAATTCACCATTGCTCCATTGACACCGCCTATAGCGTCCACCTTGCTACAAATCAGATTCTTCTTGACATTTATCATATCAGTATTAACCGTGCTGGCGACGATTGCTGCAAACCCAGAGATCCACTGGGCGTTAAATTTTTAATTGTTACTGTGATTGAACGGTTCAATCGAAGGCTTTGTATCTATCTTTAATGAAGTTGCAGAGTTTTAACGAAATAATACACTGTTCAAAGTAAAATGCATTTGGTCGTTGATGTCTGCTTGCTAGCACATGTGGTGATCCATCCCCCATTCATTCATTTGAAACAGTTAAATGTGCTGACAGATTCTAGAAGCTCTCTCCAGAAACAATTTTCGACAGCATGATACGCTGACCAGAGACGTCAATTGGTCGACTTGTCAGAAACAGCTCTTTCTGTTGCTTCGCTCTCCCATTCTTACATGTACTTTTAAATGCTCTAATGTAAGATTAGGGAGGTACACACGTCCTCCAACCCCTACGTTCCGGTCAAAAAGCACTTAAAATAGTCATATTTTGTACATAAAACCATGCTTTTACGAGAGGTTAAACTGACAACTTTGGTCAAAATATCTGATAGAGTAAGTCTAAAATTCGGTCCTGTAAGTATATGACGTCACTACTGAACAAATTCGAGAATTACAGGAATGGCAGAAAAACTTGCAGGAATCAATTTTTGCGGGTATCGATTTTTGCGGTCTTCGCATATTTTTGTGCCAAGTCTGCGAATATATAAATTGGGGCAAAAAATTTGTTCACGCAGAATAAGTTAAGAATGGTTTCGATCCACGAAAATTCATTCCCGTGTAACGTACTCGCTCCTTAATATAACCACAATGTATTTGATGACACAACTGCATTGCAGTCAGCAAAATCTTATCTAAAGTTGCGAAAACAGCGCCCAAATCAGTGCTAGAAGTTGAGCTCGGATGATCTTAAGATAGCATTAGAGCAACCCGCACGAACGGACGAACTAAATCCTGCGAAATATCGTACCCTGAGGTAACCAATTTTTGCGAGGTTAATTGTTGGAGAACTAGTCGGACAAATCCAAAATATTCTGTGAAACCAATTTCTTGCGAATCGCTTGCATTGACGGATTTGTGCGAATCTGATAGGACAAGAGTTTGTGAAAATTGGAGGCTTGAAATAGTGACCATATATTTGCTTGTCCATCGTTCCTATAACCTTTTATGTTCTTTTTCTGAATTTGTATTACTTTCGCAGAACCACCTAAGGGGATTTTTTTTTTAACGTGGATTAATTTGTGTGAATTTTGCAAATTTTTGCTGCATTTGCAAAATTAAATCCACGCAAAATGTATCAAAACGATGCCGCAACATAAACAAAACCAGACACAACTAGCTAATTTTTTGATCGGTATAGTTAATTGCAATTTGCTCGGGATTGTTCTTTCTCTAAATACACATGTCGATAGCTTCCTCCTTCCTCCTTTCTTTCGTCGATGCGCATTTACTAAATTACTTCCACACAAAACGCCCCAAAAATGCGACTCGCAAAATAAATCCGCGCAACAAAATTATCTCCTTAAGACAGTTTTTTTGCGAATGGCAGATTAGATACGTTTTGCGTACTTAACTTTTGCAAAAAGTACCCAAATTCGCAAAAATTAAGTACCTTGGGGTAGTTACCATCAAGGAGGTTTGAATATTTAAACCTCCTTGTTACCATCAAAGGTAAAAATCAGTTCCTGCAAAATTTGCATTGAAGACAAAATAGCGAAAATCTGTGAAAATTAATTCACATTCTTTTCACGAAGTTCACAAAAAAATAAAACCTGCGAAAGTAAGTTTCAGTGAAAAGTAATTCCCTCAAGCTACCATTATGGGAGAGTCACTGAAGGAAGGATAACTGAAGTTACTATTCGACTCAAAAAAGTATGATATTCATGCTTTTTTAAGATCTGCCACAATGTGAAGTGTCTTTTTAGACTCTGCTCGTGTTGCCAAGAAATTTTTAGCAAAAACATGTCTTCTCGCAAAACTCGTGTTGCCAGCATGGCTGAGAATCGAAAACGCCTTCAGTTACCAAAATTCCTGCAGGACATAAACGGGGCTACCACGAAAATTGGGCAATGGAAAATGCAATATCTACCGTTACGATATGAGAAAAGGCACGAACATTAACTCACT